>JARFOD010153126.1:0-12388 GCA_031763545.1 Mopalia muscosa | reverse complement strand
TACCTAGCAACTCTACCACAAATAAAACAACCGATGAACAAAACAACCAGCTTCTTTTAGGTTGACAAGCATCAAACGTAAATAAAAAGTGCGGTGGGTCCAATATTCATTATCAGTTAATTTGAATTATACTCGCGGGAAATTTGTCGATAAAAAAAAATAGTGTGGATAAAAAAAAATGTTCCTGGGAAATTAACATTTTTTCCAGCCCTGTTTATGGTATTCAAAATTCACTGTGTAATATCATCTATATGATATATGTCTTCCTTGCCATATTTAGTTTTCATTTTCAACTATTAGCGCATGTGTTAGTTTCTGTAAATATTCTTATATACATCAACTAAATGTCTGCTTTTCTTGTTCGTCTTTCAGTACAAATGTAGAAGTTCAGAAAAATGGTATAGGGCTTATAAACGCTCTGTTTCTTAAAGCCGAGCCGAACAAAAAACAGGTGAGTTTGTAGTAAATCTGATCAACAATTCTAGGTTAGTGGGTTTAATTGGCCTTTTTTGACCATCATTTATATATGTAAGTAAGTCACACTATGTGGCTGCAGCAATCGCGAAGGTGGTTTTTACGAGGTTTCCTTTCAATTTTTTACTCTAAATAAGCAAGGAAAAGTCTGAAATGGACAATTCGTTGTCGTATATGCGAAGTTCCCTTGAGTACGACCATAAACCCCTAATCAAACAAACAAATAATACATTTCACATAATGTTCATGTAGATTTCGGTTGTTCATTGTCTTTTACTGATATGTCCCAATTTAAGATTTTGACATACTTCATTTGCATTTTTCATCAGGCTTGGAGAGAAATAATTTTCCAACACACCTGACATGTTGTGTTGTGTTTGTCAAGCTATTTACTGTTACCATAGACAATAATCAATCAATCAATCAATCAGTGCCAACAGTAAATTCCATCAATCCTTCAATCAATAAATATTCTCCTACCTGTGAACATGAAGATATTAGTATAATGTCAGGGCAGTATCCAGAGTCAATTTAGTTACAGAAAAAATATGGGCGCCCAAACTATTTAAAGCCCAAATAAATGTCAATATATTACTATTTTCATAAATTCCTGTTAAAATTAAGCTGAAAGCGGATTCTTATAGTTGAACAAAACTAAGCAGCGCCCCCCCTCCCACAAAGAAGAAAAGCCTTCCATTTCACACCAGAGTTCAAAGGGCAGCCTCAATCCAACAGGTAGGTTGAAATGAGGTCATCAGTCCTGATGAAAGTCAAATGTCTTGGTGGTTTTATTTCCCTGTTCTGAGTCCATATCTTCTTCCTGGTTATACTATAATCAGTCTGTACATGTTATATTATAAACTAGTTGGTCTGTATTTATCTACTTTTATATACATGTACATGTACTGTGATAAGGGGTGTAACTGTTGTGAAAAGCTGTGCTTTCTTATAAGACGCACTGTTGTTTGAAAACCTTGACATCATTTAAGAGAAATTTCCTTAAACAAGGCACTGAAAAAGAGCAAATCCATTATCTATCTAACAGTTGATACATTTTGTGTTGTTTTATTTTCAGTCAATTACTGAATCTCTACAGTCAAGCAGTATCAGAAGTGTATTACTTAATGTAAGTATTTAAAATAAAAAAAAGCTTTATGTCAAGTTTGGTACATGTTTAGTAATTAAATATACTGTATATTTAAATACTGTATCTTATATTCCTGCCAGGTTGACCATTGTTGTCATTGTATGTATGCTCTTATAATTGTTTTAATAAACTATTCCTTTTACTAAGCCTGTTTATGTCATTCTGTGTTATGCCTATACAATCAGCCATTAAATAGGATACCAATATTTACTGGTATAAAAATTATTATTATTCAAGTTCTTTAAGTTGGATAACATAAAACAAAAAAGAATTTCAATTGGATAACAACCTTTTTGTGTAATAGTCATGGGGTTTCAATCTCATTTCAGAAATTTATTATGTTGTTATCTCTATGAAATCTTTAATTGTTTTACACAATTCTCTTGATTCTGCATTAGAAAGTTAACAAATTTGTAATATGAAAAATGATGAAATTCATAATTGCTGTTATACGGTACATATAACCAAGTAATTGTAAATATGTATTGTAAATGTTTTGCATTTGATAGAATGTAATCAGGGGTGACAACAAAGGCATAGAGATGGCTCATCAACTTAGTGTATTACAATCGAATCTCATTAATCAACTTTATAGTCGAATGTCAACTCCTGCTGACCCCACAAACCAGGTATATGTTATACTCAGATCTCACCTGTATGTCAACCCATCCATGTACATATATATGTACACATATATATATATATATGTTGAATTAATGAAGTGGGGAAAATGTGCTTGCCTCCACCGGGATTTGAACCTGAGACCTGTGGGTTCTCTTTTGTTCTACCCAGCTTTCCCTCTACATTCAAAGGATAAATTTTCCAGTGTAAAGACTTTGAGTACGAATTCAATACTGAGGAAATGACAGATTTATAAATAAATCAACCTTTATCTATTTGTTGTGTCTGAATGGATTTGTTTATGAGGATTTCTTCTACCCAGAACATTATGGAAACACTTCACATCTTGGTTGAGCTTATGTCAATCAATATCAATCAATGAATATTGATCAATCAATCAATCATCTACCCAGCTTTCTACCACATTAACACAAACATGTGTTCCAGTCTTTGTCTATTAGTTTGAATTCAGTGCAAAGGAAACAGCAGATAAGTAAATAAATTGACCATATTTGATTGTCTATGGCCATATTGATTTATTTATTACAATGTCTCTTTTCATTACAGGAACAAATGAAAGCGTTAAAGGAGCTACAGAGGGTAGCATTTGACATTGAGATTGATCCCAGTGTGTCTCTGAGTAGACGAACTGGAAATCCTGCCAAAGATTTTAAGAAATTAGGATTTGTTGTGAGTATTGTAGTCAGTTGGTTTTTACATTACATATGAATAAGTAAAATCCGCTGTACATCAGACTAGTTATAATCGGACTAGTGTAATGATTAATACATGTAAGTGTAATTAGCCCTTAGATTGAGTCAATAGTAAATATTTCCCATGCCCAGACTCAGTTGTTAAAATCATTAATTGGTCTGTGTGTGGCTTAGTGGATAGCGAGTGTGCTTATTAATCCTACTTTGATGTACTGCTCACAGGATCGACTCATCTGTTAATCCCATAGGTATTGGAGTGAGGCACACAATGTTACAGCAATCACAGGGCTGCTGCTAGGTCTGGGATTTGATGGCGAAGTGTACACCTCTCCTCTACCATCTCATAATGTTGACTTTATGTACATTTCATGGATTACCATAAGTTTGGTGTATGATTTAAACACTTACAAGTAACACAACCAAAATTTATATACAGATTACAAGAGCCGAATACAACTGCTAACCTGGTTTTTTTGTGTATTGTAGAATTGTACAAAACCAATAGTAGACTTTATGGAGGTACCACCTGGAGTATTAGCCCTTGACAATCTTGTTTATTTTGCCAAGCTTCAGGAAAATTCCTACTGAAAGGTGAGGCTAGATAACATATAGAATTAGACTTTCCAAACACGCCTTGCTAGATGCTAATGGAGTTCGCCAGTGGTCAAAAAGGAAGATAAATATGTTACCCATATAACCAAAATTGCCACCTATGCCATTGACAACTAACAATATAATTTAATTGGGTTGGCCTTATGACTGAAATTGCCACCTATACAATTGACTTACAATATCATGGTATAAATATACAATTAAATTAAATGGTTAGTTGATGACATAGGTGGCACTGTCAGTTATTTAAGTAATAGATTTTTCTCGGTTTGTAGTTACTGACCAATCCTGTTTATGAACCAGTGGTTGGTTGGAGCTGTGTCAGTGTAAAGTGATTGGACAACACATCTTACAGTCAATACCAATATCACACTTAAGCCACCAGAGGTGTGGCCTATAGAATGAAATAAGCGAAAACAGCCATAAATGGAGATTAAAATAAGCAAGTTCAGACTGGAAGGCACTCAGAATTTTAATAATAAATGAGCCATGCTTCCAACTTGAATAAATCTTGAATGTAATCCAAACATTTAATAGGTTAAACAAACAATTCATTCTCTCTTCCATGTATTTAGTTAAATTTATATCTCTTTTACACCTGTTGCTCTTTAATGTGTAGTGTTTGATACTGTTTGAATTCTGCAGTACACAATGTCAGATGGTTATAGGACTATATTCACCTTTTTGTTCAGTTGGTGCTAGAGAACTCTGTAAGGGGAGATGAACATGACTGTCCTGTCACCCAGGCTGCTATAACGCTTAACAAAAAACTCTGCCTGATCCTCAAAGTGGGCGACACAGGTAAATCAACAGTTGTTTATTCTGCTGTGACTTTCTCATCGTACATGTAGATCACTAACATAATTCAACTTTTCTTTTTCTGGGAAGATCCAGACACTTTGTTTGAATGATACCTCCATCTCTAGAAGTATTGTGTTTGATTGATTGGTGTTTTTTAACCAACGTTATACCTGGTAAATTATTTCATTCATATGACTGTGTGCCAGCCCAATGGGTGAAGGAAACCACCTTTGATGTCAACAACAACAAACACTGACAGTACATAACAATCACAATACAACATAAACAGATTTATAAGCATCATGTTGCCTATTAGGTTCCAGAGCACCAGGGCAACAGCAAGCTCCCTATAACAGGGGAATACATTTGTGTAGTTTTTTTATGTGATTATCCATTGAAGAATTACTCATTGTTGTTTAATATACACGAAGCATTAACTCATTCAAATTGTCCACTTATCTATTTAAATATATTGAAAACATCGAATGAATGTTATCATACACTACAAGTAGGTGAAGTTGCCTAGTGCCCTACAGGATACATATTTAAGAGGCAACATGTACCCAGTGTCTTTTACTGTAAATCAACTCCCCACATTTTATTGCATTATGTTTTACATCCTGTGTTGTCAGTTGTCTGGAACGCCTAATGTGAGTGAAATAACCTTAAATGTGGTGTTAAATCCAATCAAGCAATTGGGTCAACATGTTGTTGTATGAGTGAAGTAAAATACTGTTTGATGACAGTACAACAAATGAGCAAACATTCCTTAAAAACTGTTTTCTATAAAGCTGTTTAAGTTAGCTGGTTATGGTGAATTAGCAATATCTATTTTTGCTCTAACTTTGTTCCATGTTTTCTTTTTCTAGAATCTGATAGTCAAATATACTATCCAATGTTTTTCTGTCATGATCGCCCATTTGAGGAGTTTTTCTGTACATGTATGTACTTCTTCAACAAAACCTGGAAGGAGATGAGAGCCACTGCTGCCGACTTCAAAAAGGTAAAGTCAGGGGTTGAAATGTTTAAAAATTGGCACCTATTCCAGGAGACAGGTATTTTTTTTTTTTTTCTACCTGTCCCCTGCCAATTTCTATTTCTCCTCTTTTTATGTGTGTGCCCGCTGCCATGGTTTAGTGGTAGCGAGTGCTCTTCCTAAACTGAAGCTGCTTCAATTTATTGTTCACGGCATCGATTTTACGAGTATTCATCCCGGTTTTCCACCGTAATAAGGGTGTGTACAGTGTGAAGTGGACAATCCATCAGCATATAAGCGAAATACTCTTTTGAGTTTGACATTAAACACCAATCAAACAAACAATTGTGTTATGTATGTGTGTTAAGTACAATAGGTCTTGGTGCTTAACTTAGCACCGAGGACAACTAACTTTCCATCATTATGAAATACCTGCACATTGTACTTTGGTCCATCATTGCTGGCATATAAGTGAAATACCCGTAAGCAAAAAACAATCAATCTATTAATCATCAATCAATCAGAACTAGAGCTGATATCAGAAAGCCAATTCAAACTTAAGTGAAAATTTACTGTTGCAAATTTCTCATTGTATCTAGGTATTTCCATATTTATTTCTAATTGGTTATCTATTTGTGACATAAAAATAATATTTACGAGGTTCCCTCTCCGTTGTCCATTGTAACAACAAGGACAGGAACAGTGTGAAGTGAACAATTCGTTGACATATAAGAAAAATACCCTTGAAACGATGTTAAACTCCAATCAATCAAACAAACAAACAAATCAAATCAAACACGAGTGTACTGACCTGTTAATATATACATACCATCACTTATACCAAAAGCTACTAAACTTTAATTATTCTTTAAGTCTAAATTAACTGGTGCTTAATTATTAAAATATTCCAAAAAAAACAAGTTAATAATGGAAAACTTGCGGATGTATTTACCGGAAAGCATTTGTATACTGGCCATCCACCTGTCTGCCTGCTGGCTACTGCTGGACTTACAGAAAATAGATAAGGAAATCTTGTGCATTGATGTTCAGTTATGATGGCAGAAGGTATTAAATTGTTTACTTACTGTTTTGGATCGTTTATTTCCAGGTGCTAGAGGTGGTTCAAGAACAAGTGAGTCGAGCACTGCAGATTCAGCCGTCTTCATTTGAGGATTTCCGCAGTCGCATGGTGCAGTTATCTTACTCTGAAATAATGAAAATATGGGAGGTGGACAGACAAAGTCGTGAAGAAATGGAGTCCCAGGCTGTTCCTATTGTGTATGTGGATATCAGTATTCTGAAGAAATGCACTGGTTGTTTATTTCACTAATACTGAAGCATCTTTATTAAAAACTTTTACAGACCTATACTTACGGGCTGCATTGTAGTATCTTGCCTTGTCAAACTCAAATTTGTCACAAATGTGACTTTACCACAAAAATAAATTGACCACAAATTTGAATATACCACAAACCTGAAATTACCATAAACTTTAATTTACCACCAATTCTAACAACAGATCTGAATTTACCACAAATTCTAACAATAAATCTGAATTTATCGCAAACCTAAATTTACCACAAATAAAATATAGTAGGCCTAAAGTCACTGACCCTTGGACATCCCAGAAAACTGAATGTACTATTATCAGTGCTCTAGAACTGCCAATATGTACATGTATGAAGGTGTAAAAACTGAAATAGTTTTTAAACCTTTAGCTTAGTGACCAATAATTTGTCCAGAGGGATAGTGTTTGTCCTGTATGTCTGTCCATCTGTCTGCCTGTCTTTTCTACTGTTTACACTAACTTGATGAAAGGAACAACTCTGAATCATCAAATTATGTTTTTAATTAAAAGATACAAGAATTTAATTTTCTTTATAGGGAGTTAAGAGAACAGATTAAGCCAGAGATAATCCAGTTAATCCGACAGAACAGGATAAACTATCTTTTGGATGGGACAGTGTTTTCTAAACATAACAGTAAAGGCAGAATGAAAGGTAGGTCTTCTCACATACCCTAATTACCATGGTTTTCAATAAATTCGGGACCTTGGCTAGATGTATCCTGTGTCTTTGGATCGCAGTTTGGATTAAGATGGCATAGCTATACATGTATAGTCCTAATAATGAGATGTTTGTCTGTTTTGATAATATATTTAGTTTATTGTGTTTTTATTAAAAAGTCTTATTTCTCACACATTTTGATTCTTACCCTGCCATTTTCAATGTTCAAATAAAAAATGTGTTTGGTTATGTTTTCAGATAAGTATTGGTTTTGTCGTCTGGCCCCTAACCTGAAGAGTCTACACTATGGGGACTGTGAGGAATCTGCTTCTCCTTCTATAGAACTACTCCCTAATAAATGTGAGTGACATAAGAGTGAGTCGCACAAATGTAGTTCTAGCAATGAAGGAGGTGTTTTACATAGTTTCCTCTCTGTTTCCCATCATATTTAACCAAGAAATGGTGTAAAGAACCCTTGATTATGATGTTTACCCTAATCAATCTATCTATTAAAGTGAATTGAGGATTTTCTTTAAAAGTGTATTACACCAGAGCCCACTTCTTTGAAAATGTTTTATTCTAAGTACGTGAACTTCTCACATAACCCAATTGGCCCTGCAGCCGTGGCTTAGTGGTAGCGAGTGCGCTTCCTAAACTGAGCCTGCTTCGATTTATCCTTCACCAGATGGAGTTCGCCTGTCGACCGTCAAATATATGAGCAACTCACATGTTGTGGCGCCGGCAATCGCTGGGGTGGTTTTTACAACGTTTTACCGTAATAAGGCTGTGTACAGTGGCAAGTGAACAGTCCATCATCATATAAGTGAAATACCCTTGAGTACGACGTTAAACACCAAACAACCAAGCCCTGTGCGGGAGCGGGTGAACCATGGCCCTGCAGAATACTCCCTCGGCTTCCTTGGTCGATCGTAAGGGGCAAGAAAAGAGGTTGCTTTCTGTTACCCTGGTGTTCACAGAGCTAAAGAGTAACGGGAAGCAGATTTGTTTGTGATGTTCTGTATTTCTGTCCGTCGTCATATAAGTGAAATACCCTTGACTACGACGTTTAACACAAATCAAACAAACAAACAAACCGCACCACACCAACTTTAAACCTTAAAATGGCGGGAAAGTGATGCATTTTGATTGGAAGATTAAGTCGATATAACCACTTAAGGCGGGAAGAGAACGACTTAGTCGAGAAGACATAGTTACTCATTATAAAGACTTATTATTTGTCACACCGACTAAGTCGTTATAACGACTTGTTATAACTACTTAATTGTGGCCAAATAATTTTTTCCATGTCTCTTTTACGGCACCGTAAGATCAGAATAATGATTAAAACGTCGTTTGCCGATTAATCGACAAACACATCTGTAGACAATTTGACACTTCGTCAAAAACCTCGGCGTCTCAGGGTTTTAAAGAACGGTAATGTTTACACAACTTGAATTCGCCCTTGTTTTAAACATAAAAACAATGTAGAATGTGACGGAATATTATAATGCGTGTTTAACTATGGGAACAGAAGGAATAACTTGAAACTGTATTTGGCTTAAGCTAAATAAACTATATTTCGAGAACAAAGTGTTACCTTGACAAAGTGAGACATCTTGGTGGTAAAGAAATCTGACCGTCTAAAGGTGCTACGGGCGGTCAGCTCGGAAAGGTAAAAAACATAAAGTAAAATTAAGTGGTTCAATTAGAGTGATTTAAATGACAGTTAACTATGTGTATACATCTGTTCCATTAACAGGACTACCTCCGTCCGCATAGGTTGATTTGGGCGAGAAGAAAAAATTGAATCTTTCTCTCAAAGAGTATAATTTTAAAAACAGAAACAGCATAATCGATGGTCTCAAACTGATGAAATCTTAGTAAAACGCATTGAGCGGCCAAATAACTCTAGCTACACAGTTGAAAGGCTCTAATTTTTGTTCTGGTCCTACATCGAGATTTGAAGAGGGCTAAATTTGTCAATTAAGTAGACCGACAGGCTTTATACATGTTTAGTATCACTATCCAATAAATAATGTATCCTTTATGCTATAAAAATGCGTAAAAAGTGGAAATTACAGGAAATTTGGGTAACCAACCAAATCTGATACCGCATTTCCGTATTTTATAAGGGGCGATTTCAACACACTTTTGGCACAGAAACTGTATCAATATAATTGAACAGTGCTTGTTCAACCCACAAAAGCGGCAAGTGAAAACACTTGAAACTGTTTCTCAACACCGCTTGTATCGCAGTTTCTCAGCACCGCTTGTAAGGCAGTTTCTCAGCACCGCTTGTATCGCAGTTTCTCAGCACCGCTTGTAACGCAGTTTCTCAGCACCGCTTGTATCGCAGTTTCTCAGCACCGCTTGTATCGTAGTTTCTCAGCACTGCTTTGCATCTTCCCTTTGGAACTTTGAACTCGCTTGCTGCGTCTCACAGTGTGACGATAATTCACGATTCTGTTTCTTAACCAACGTCCATCCAAAAGTTATTGTTACATTTCAGGTGTTTTCTTGATACCTTACATCTTGGCTGTCCTAATAATCGGCATCCCGGTGGCTTTCCTGGAGGCAGGGTGTGGTCAGTTCATGTCACGAGGTGCTATACAGGCCTGGAAGATATGTCCCTTATTTCAAGGTTGGTAACTTTTATATATAAATATGTCTAATGGGACTAACAACAAGACTATGTTATGTTATTATCGTAAGTCTTTATACAAATCAGTTACCAAAATATGTCTCATGGGCCTGATAACAAGAAACCAAATATTGCTTTATTATAGTAAGGCTTTGCTATTGTTGGTTATTTTAGGGAAGGCAAGTGAGTCCGTTGTACCAAATTAGGTTTGGTATTGGTATTGTGACAGCCACAATTTTCCTTAGTGTATACATTAGACAGTATCATTAAAATAAACTTAAAAATAGTTAATATGTACATATCTTGTAACAGCCCTGTAATTGTTTTTTTTTTTTTTTAGTATTGATGAATTACAATTATGGGACATTATACCAGACTTTATGGCACAATGTAATCTGTTAGGCAAAGGGATCTTTGAAAAACCTATCCTGGTCATTCCCTTGTTGTCCAAAGCAAAATCTCATTTTATTTCCAGGAATTGGTGCCGCGGTATCCATTTTGATTATGTATGCTCAGTGCTATTATAATATTATTATGGCTTGGGTCTTTTATTACCTGTTTTCATCGTTCACTACAACACTGCCCTGGTCTCATTGTAACAACGAGTGGAATACCAAATATTGCCAGGATTTTACGGGACAAGCCGCCAATAACTCTGGCAGAATGATCGACAATATGACCGTGTGGAATGCTTCTCTGGTCTCAGCCAGTAGTTTTGACGTAAGAGCACCGAACATCTCCAATGGTACGAATATGGCTATGGATGCTGCTACGGAATTTTGGGAGTAAGTAATATAGTAACTATTTGACTATCGCCGTATGTACCGAACATAGTTATGCTGTCATAACTTTGCAATGGATGAATATTAATTTTTTAAAAAGCTATTTAGCTATTTACGGCTTTGTTACTATGGTTATTGGTGTTGGGGTGCTCCGTTGTCAAACAGGTAACAGGTGGTGTTAATCCCTAACCAATCAAACAACCTTTACAAAGGTATCCTTATGTAGTTTTCGCAGAAGAACACTAGTTTAAAAGAGTTCAGACTATTAATTATTTCCGATATCGCAACAAAATATTTCATCATTTCAAATACAATATGTCGTCATTTTATGTTTATTGTATGTTGGTAACTTGCTCTTCCCATGCCAACGTTATTGCCAATAAGTTGTTTGAGGGAGAATATATTCAAAAGTTGGGTGCCCAAACTAATAAAAACTGTTTCTTTATAAGGCGCAAGGTTCTTGGTCTAAGCGAGGGAATAGATGAACCTGGAATGATCAAATGGGAACTGGCCCTGTGTCTTCTGTGTGCCTGGGTGTTAGTCTACCTATGTATTTGGAAAGGAATACACGTCACTGGGAAGGTAGTGATACCAAAAGTGCACATTACAATCATAACTTTGCTGGTCTTTTTTTACTATTCACGATAAGTGAAAGGGTTTTAGTGAACTTAACGTCCTGTTTGTGCCACAAAACATTGACATATATTTAAAATTCTTAAGTTTCCGTCAACTCTACTGTATAAATCAAGCGTGTGTCTAACGTCTGAAAAAAAACCCCATATTTATTCCATACACAAAACATTAAACTATTCTTATGTAACTGTTGTCAAATGCCCTGCTTGGATGTATACCAGGCGTCTATATTTATCATTATGAATAGTCCTATACCATCTGAGCATAAGTCAACGCGGAGAACTACCGTATACGGTAAGGTCTGCCTTGAGATCTGTATCAATGCTAGACATCTTTCCACGATGCCTAATCTCATACTGACACATTTGTCTTAACTGGGTGCAGAAAATGTGAACAACATTGCATTAAACCATGTTAAAACAAACAGCACCACTAACCTAACTATTTGCATATATTCAACTGGTCAAGGACTTTCTACAAGACAAGCAGATATTCGCAATAACCCGACAAGAAACCATAATTACAACTTACACATACCGCATCACAACACCAACTTAAAGTTACGCACTTTACATGTCAAGCGGATAGTGGAATAACCTTTCTGTCAATTTAAAATCAGTAAATTCTGTATATAAAACCAAAGGACTATTTACTGACCATGACCATAACGTGACCATGTTTACATTCTTTTACTTTCTACAGCGTCTGTAAATATTTTTTTACTTTCATTTTGCTATAGTTTATAACCGTTCTCACTGCCTTTATCTACGTACATATTATTTTTTTCTAGGATAGTTCGCGAGAACTTTATTACCGCCTCTTCTTAGTTACTTTTTAACTTAAAAAAAATGAATTATGGTGAATTACTATGATAACACTGTTACAACTAGACTATACCTGGACATATCATGAAACTTACAACTGCAAAAACATACAAAAAATGCGGTTGTGTTGCCATTAGACTCACAGAGACCTTGTAAAG
>JARFOD010153115.1:0-12389 GCA_031763545.1 Mopalia muscosa | reverse complement strand
AGGTCAGAGAACACATGAGCCCAGGAAGCTCTTACCAACCAGGCAGGGTACATGTAGATCAGAACACATGGGTCCAGGAAGCTCTTACCAACCAGCCAGGGTAGGTCAGAGAACACATGGGTCCAGCAAGCTCTTACCAACCAGCCAGGGTAGGTCAGAGAACACATTGGTCCAGGAAGCTCTTACCAACCAGTCAGGGTAGGTCAGAGAACACATGGGTCCAGGAAGCTCTTACCAACCAGCCAGGGTAGGTCAGAGAACACATGGGCCCATGAAACTTTTACCAGCCAGCTAGGGTAGGTCAGAGAACACATGAGCCCAGAAAGCTCTTACCAACCAGCCAGGGTAGGTCAGAGAACACATGAGCCCAGGAAGCTCTTACCAACCAGGCAGGGTACATGTAGATCAGAACACATGGGTCCAGAAAGCTCTTACCAACCAGCCAGGGTAGGTCAGAGAACACATGGGTCCAGGAAGCTCTTACCAACCAGCCAGGGTAGGTCAGAGAACACAGGGGCCCAGGAAGCTCTTACCAACCAGCCAGGGTAGGCCAGAGAACACATGGGTCCAGGAAGCTCTTACCAACCAGTCAGGGTAGGTCAGCGAACACATGGGTCCAGGAAACTCTTACCAACCAGTCAGGGTAGGTCAGCGAACACATGGGCCCAGGAAACCGAAGGCAAAAAAACCCAAAACACAAGAATATAACAGGATGCAAACAAAGACACTTGGGTGGCATCTTTCTAATCAAATTCAACAACAAATTTCTGTTTTAAATGTTTTTATACCAGTTTCATCCATACATACAGGTGTCCTCGTGTTACTCAACACAGAGTGGCAACAAACGATACAACATTTTTAGCTGAATTTTTACACATATTTTTCATAACATCTTCTGCTGAGTGCGGTTATGAGATACTTATGTACATGATGTCTTTGTTTGAATTGTGTTTACGCCGGCTGCTCTTAAGCGGGTTTCATTCATATATAAACGATGTGGCCTGTTGAAGTGCCCCTTAGCCCTAAGAGCACCAGGGCGAACAGGATAACTAACCCTCCAAGCACCCACCTAGACATTTTAATAATGAGATAATGAGAATAGCCAATATGAAGTTAAGCGTGGTGATGCAGAACACGTATGTTCTAGTAGGTCTCAAACTTAAAATCATTTTTATATTCATAAGAAATTTTTTTACCTTGTACATTCAAAAAAATAAAAAAGTTCATTTTAATATAACTCGATCCTAAAGAGACTAAAAAATCAAAACTTAAGTCAAACAAAAAAAAACAGAAGGTATTTTCTATAATTCTTTGGTCAATATCAAGCCATTTTTCGTTTCTAGAATTACTTTCCAACTTGTTTGAAAAGCAAATTTTCTTTTTATTCCTCCAGAGTTTTAAGTCTATCTCCGACCATTTCTCAGTTCCAGATTTCAAGGTTTGTCCTTGAAATGAAACTAAGAATCCTTAGTTTAACTTTATGAACGGTAAGTTCAACTTCCCAGAATCCATTTAAAAGAAGACATGGTTCTTGGACATAAATTCCTTGTGAATAATCAGCTTTGAGTTTGAGACAATTGAGAACCATAAATTCTAAAGATCAATTTAGATCAATGAAGAATTGAATTCTTCAGTCCATCTCAAATAGGAATTGGCAGTTCTTTTAATGTGGTGAAAAGTTCGTCGTAAATGTCTTTATATTCGTCATGTGGTTTGACCATCACCATACAGGTAGGTCGCACGGATCCCAACGCATGTCCCAGGTCCTGTTTAAGAGAGAAGAAAAAAACAATTACATCATTGGCTGGTAGGGTGAGGCAGTCCATTGTTTATTTGTTTGATTGATTGGGAGCTGTTGTACTCAAGGGTATTTCACTTAAATGATGACGGACCACTTCACATTGCAACTAGCCTTATTACATTTGAAAACGGGGAAGAAACCTCGTCAAAACCTCCCCAACGATTGCCGAGCCACAACATGTTTGTTTGTTTGTTTGTTTGATTGGTGTTTAACGTCGTACTCAAGGGTATTTCATTTATATGAAGACAGACACAAATACAGAACATCACAAACAAAATTGCTTCCTGTTACCCTTTAGCTCTGCGAACACCAGGGCAACAGAAAACAACCTCTTTTCTCGCCTCTTACAATCGACCGAGGGAGTATTCTGCAGGGCCATGGCCCACCCGCTCCCTCACGGGGCGCCACAACATGAGACTCTCTCATATTCCTGACGGTCGACAGGCAGATTAGATCTGGTGAACATTACACCGAAGTCTGTTCAGTTTAGTAAACACACATGCTACCTCTAAGCCACGGGCCAGTGAGGCAGTTGATCTGTTTGACTGGTGTTTAACGTTGTACTCAAGGGTATTTCACTTATATGACGACGGACACAATTACAGAATATCACAAACAAACCTGCTTCTTGTACCCTTTAGCTCTGCGAACACCAGGGCAACAGAAAGCAACCTCTTTTCTCGCCTGTTACGATTGACCGAGGAAGTATTCTGCAGGCGCATGGCCCACCCACTCCTTAACGGGGCAGTGAGGCAGTTGAGGATTGGTGTGTTTTGGTTTTAGATTGGTTGGTTGTTTCCACAATGTGAACATACATCTATATTCATGCAAAGCAAAGTGTTTTGTCGCAGGGAAAAATAAGCTTCCAAGTTTGTTTGACACCTGGTTTTTCACCCATGTGACAGCGTGCCAGCCCAATAGGTAACAGAAACCAACTCTCAAAACAGCTGGCAACTTTCAAAGTCAAGAAAAGGGCAGAAAAAAACAGGAGACACAAAAAAGATCACAAAAAGATCAGTTTTATTTTGCCCTGAGCTCTGAGATCAACGGCCAGCTCCCTCCAAACCCTGTGCCCGGCAAATTGGATACAAACCTCTTTTGACGGCACATAGCAATAAGGCATTCCCATCTCTTCACACACAAGGGGCATGTGACAGATGACGTCTACGGGTGTGGTGTCTCCTGCAAAAATGACCAACCTGTTAAAAAACAAAGAAAACATAATCAGAAAAAAACCCTCACACTTACAGGAAGCAAGAATAAAACATTTGATTGTATCAGTGCTCAGAAGGTACTGTATTGAAGTCACATTCATTGGCTGGAACAAACAGTTATCTAAAAAATATTTAATTAAGAAATTTTGATTGGGGTTTTGATTGGGGTTGGGGTTTAACGTTAGCCTACACCTATTCCCACTGGCCATTCGCAAGAAGTATATGGTTTATTTTCAGGATTTTGTTTAACTAATCATTTAGAAGGACGAGTCACAGATTGTTAGCAATGAAAATTAAAATGACTTGCATCTGTGGCAAATCCCCCTTCGCAGAAATTGTTGCGAATAGGAGGGTTCTAATAAGACAAGTCCCAAATTGTAAGCAATGAAAATTAAAATGACTTGCATTGGTGACAAATCCTCTTCACAGAAATTGTTGCAATACGAGGGTTCCAAGAAATAGCTTTACCAAAATAGAGTGACATCCATTGGCCAAATGATTGTGCTTGATTGGGAGTTTAACATTGTACGCAAGGGTATCTCACATATATGACGACGTGTTAGCCGAATGGGTGAAGGAAACTACCCTCAACACCAAACAAAGAAAGACAAGATGGGCCAAAGGCATAACAGGGACAAAGGCTGACAGGAGGCAATACAGACACCACAAACAGATTGATTTCCTGTTCCCCTTTGGCTCAGAGAGGACCAGGTCAACATGAAGCTCCCTCCAACCACCAGCCATTTGCAAAATGGGCACACTCGATCCAGTGAGCAGTAAATCAAAGCAGGTTCAGTTTAGGAAGCGCACTTGCTACCACTAAGGCAGCAACAGTCCGAGAGAATCAACGTTGAAAACTACAAGTACGTGTTGACAGATTTATATAGACAGAAAACTCATAACATACCCACTCTCTCCTTTTCTGATGAACTTTTGTATATCTCGGACACCTTTCCGAAGGTGATGTTTTTGTTTATGAGCTGAAACAAACAGTTTGAAAGTGTAATTGTTTTATTTGAAATACTTCAACCTATTTCACTTATATTTGCATCATTTTGCATGTCCAAGCCTATATACTACAAGCTACCTGCATCTACCTTTGGTCACAAGAATAAATGGCCTACATTTTTCAGGAAAATTTTCCACTCACATGAACAAGACCCGACTCTCATCATAAATATACAGCACATGTTGTTGCTGTTGCTGTTCACTGTTTAATTGAAAAATCCAATGGAAGTGATTTTTTCATCAGCAAGGCAGTGTGCTTTGCTTTGTTTGCCCTGATAATGATAACGGATTAACTGAATTTAACTCCACTTATGCAACAGCAACAACATGTGCTGTATTTATGATGAGAGTCGGGTCTTGTTTCGGGACCCGTGGATTAATTTCAAGTTGGTCCGCAGGTACTAAAGATGGTTATTTATTTGTTAAGGACATTTGATTAAAATCAGTAAGCAAGGATTGGAGCAAGTTTTAACCATTTACACGGAATACTGTAGGCTGTATCACATTATAAGGGAATTATGCAGTATATTTATGTAACATCTAAACCAAAATGCGCAAATTCATTTCATGTAACCAAACAATAGGTTACGTGGGTTTAAATTCACGTGAACGTTCAATCAGCTACATAAAAGCTTGAAAAAATAAGGCCTGAGGAGACAATTTATTTGAGAAGCGGGTATTGAGACTTGATGTAACCATTTATTATTGATAGGATTTTGAGCCACAATTGATTTTATGAATGGATTGAAGGCAGTGCAGGCAATTTGTTCGGATAACCATAAAAGACAATGCAAATGAAAGCGTATACGTTATTGATTACTGTCGTGGTTGCATTTTAGAAATTCATGTGATTTGAGGACACTGGAGATGCCAATAGAGTGTTGACTATGCTTTTGTAGACAATCTCGTCATGATTGACAATATACCGCAGCTACGCTAAGCGGAGCATATGAATTGTCAGTTATCTCGGGACTGGTACAGTATGTGTTATCTAATGACGGAACCTGGATCTAGTAATATCACTACTAAAAATGGTTTCAATAAATCGAAAGATATAGACCTAGAGTCATCATGAAATATTCATCATTTTTTGGAGTTGTCACCATACTCTACTAGCCTGGGCCCCTAGCCTAGGCCTATGAGTATGTCAATATGTGAAACTTATTAGTGGAAATTCAAATATTACTAAAAATTTCAGATTGTTTGAAGAGTGACTGACTAATTCCACAGTTGCTCTAGAAAAGTAACACATGCTATTTCTAAAATTAAATACACACTTCGCTGGTTCTTGTTCAAATAACAGCGTGGTTGTTGTTGTTGCGTTACCTTTCTTGACAACTTTGTAGAGTTTTTTCGTCAATTTCCGTGATGCCAGTGGTTGTGAAATTGCGCTGACGAACTGGATTTTCTGTTGATATGCTGCTTTGTCATCCACGCCTTCTTCGGCTACAGACTCGTCGAGTTTTTTTGTTTTGCCCATTTTGTTGTGTAGTTTCGTGCTTGCATGTATCTCCACGTGCAGAAGAATAATAATGGCTCAGGAACGACAACTCTGCATCGTCGATGTAAAGTTTATTTCTGCTTCTTGTTAGCTCCCTTTACACATTGAGTTTTGTGTAATTTAAAGCAAAATTTATTTCGACATTTTGACATAAAAACAAAACTCATTAATATAAAATTTTCGCTATCATCTCGAAGTATGTTATGAAATATACTCCAACGAAAACATATTGTTTTTAAATTGTTTCATTACAAATGTCCAAATTATTGTTTTATTACAGATATCAAAATCATGTTTGATCTTAAAATACAAAATATTGAATTTTTGATCTTTTCTAAAAATCTTAAATGTACATTCGATCAAACATTGTACATACAATTAGTTAAGTCTGGGATTACAATACGCTATATATACGCTATTTCAAAGAAATAATATGCAATTATATGTCAAAGTTATGTGTATTAAGTCAAATTAGGCTACTGTGTATTTAAGTTAAATTATTTTTGCAATCCATTTCATTGCTTTAAGTATTCCATAATTTTGTTGTTATTGGTTCATGTTGAGGGCCTCAAGGTAGACCAGCTATTTTGCTGATTGAGTGTATTTTGTATACATTACCCTCTTGAAATAAAGCTTTTATCATTATTATTATTATGTTCTCCTACGGAAAGAGGTATTAAACACACATATGTCCTCATCATTAACAATCTAGTGGTTTATCAATATGAAGTTTTCAACTATTCCTACATGTAGCTATTGCTTGCTCACTGGTTAAAATAGTGTGTCAAGACTGATGATTCCACCTATAGGTGCAGTGGGACGGGGACAATCCGTCGTCATATAAGTGAAATACCCATGAGTATGACGTTAAACCGCAGTCAAACAATCAAAAAGACAATCCCACCCAGATGTCCCGCATAGAGTTTGAGTCCCTGAGACCTGCCTACCTGGTGTATTCGGGAGTATTTTGTACATATAATCTGTTAAATACACTAAAAGGCCACCAAAATACACATAAAAATTAATATTTTGTTATATGCTGTAACACAAAAATACACAAAATGGTAAAAAAAAATGCCCCTAAAAAACTATTTTTTTTACACATAAATTTCTTGTAGTTTTGGCCGGTCTGGTCCCTAGGGGATTCAGGTATTTAAGGGATACACACGCAATGACACACGCTTTGTGAAAGATGGTCCCCTCTTATATGCATATCAAATGTTAAGGCCTACAATGTGGGTTATACATACACATAATATGTTTGATTGGGGTTTAGAGACATACTTATTTCACTGCCCCGTGAGGGAGCGGGTGGGCCCTGGCCCTGCAGAATATCCCCTCAGCTTCCTCAGTCGAGCATAAGAGGCAAGAAAAGAGGATGCTTTCTGTTGCCCTGGTGTGCAGAGCTAAAGGGTAATGGGAAGCAGATTTGTTTGTGATGTTCTGTATTTGTGTCCGTCGTCATATAAGTGAAATACCCTTGAGTACGACGTTAAACACCAATCAAACAAACAAACAATCGACGTGACCAGCTGATCGATTGATCAGATTGGGCCAATCTGACCACCTGTCTAGGAGAATATTTAGCCAAAGTGACATGTTGGAGCAACATGGCTGTGTTGCACCCTTTTGCAGCCAAGATGCCTATCAGTCACCATGATCGAATTCTCTTCCAACACGGGATGCAACCCACGAAACAGGTTACTTATTTTCTCGCCTCTTACGATCGACAGGTTACCTCATTTCTCGCCTCTTACGATCGACC
This sequence comes from Mopalia muscosa, assembly GCA_031763545.1. Classification (NCBI taxonomy): domain Eukaryota; kingdom Metazoa; phylum Mollusca; class Polyplacophora; order Chitonida; family Mopaliidae; genus Mopalia; species Mopalia muscosa. The sequence continues at coordinate 5,100 of JARFOD010153115.1, read as the reverse complement.
GAGGAAGCCGGGGAGGGGGGTATTCTGCAGGGCCTGCTGGTGTTAAACGGCCAGTCCGCTCCACCATGGGGGTCAAGACTCAAAGCACTGATTAACTCAGAGCGGTGTGAATAAACCCAACTACACATAAAGATCTGCAAAAAGTTTTACTGCAACAAAAATAAGTATATCTGAAGCAATGCTGCTTGTCAGACTATTTGGCTAAGGCCTATATCTTAACGTGTAGGATTCGAAACCCTTTCCACTGTATGAAGTTAACGGGTTTTAAAGACGATCACTGATTGCTTACCTCTGTGTTGAACTAACTGGGTGGTTCAGATGTTCTGCTTATAGACAATATAGCAAACGCCTATCTCTTAACGTGACTGATACGAACCCTGGCCCACCATACGATGAAGGTCGTTTAAAGGAGAAAATATTTCTAAAACTGACAGTCTACCTATGTGTTGTACTTACGGATCGTTTGATATGCTTTGCACCAAGTTTAATTACAGGAAAAATAAGGGTCTGTGTTTTCTAGATCTAGAAAACACAGTGTGTCAGATCCATGTTAAAAGAAAGGGTCTTTGTTTTCTAGATATAGAAAACACAGACCGTTATTTTTTCTGTATTTATCCTCCGTATTCGAAACTTACAACTATGGGCCGACACTGGCCCAATTAGGAAATGCTGTTACAAACGTTATATACCCGATACTGGCGCATTTACACATTGTTGGACATTGGACCTGTACTGGCAAATTTAAGGATTGCCATTATCATTTTACCGTTATTGTCCAGATACCGGCCCTGAATGTCACCAAGATCCGTAAAACAAAATTGCCGCCGTTGCCTTATTTTACAATATTCATTACTAAATATGTTGTGAACACTCTAACTTTGTAACAAATTCACACATTAACGTGAAACTTGAAATAAGTCTCATCTTATTAAGACAACAGATGGGATTGAATTTCATCAAATTCCGTAAAACAAAATGGCTGCTAATGCATCATTTTTACCATATTTATGCCTATGGGTTCAGAACATGATTATTTTTAGATCAAATTCACGGATTACCTTGAAACCTAGAAGTTATTTTCCTACTACTAAGACTTTGGATAGGATTACATTTCATCAAATGACACAAAGTAATATGGTCCCCATTGCATAATTTTTCAATATTCATCCCTACATGATAACTTTGAGAACAAATTAACTGAATAACTAGATACCTTTACAGTAGCTTCCGCCCATTAACACAAATATTGGGATTTTATTTCTATTCATTTCCATGGGCATTACTGAAGCATTGATTGACCAATAATATGGGACAAATGGATGGCCATTAAAAATATCCTTAAATTTAAAGGATATTAATGGGCATGGAATATAAGAATTGAATACATTTCATGGCCATTAACCTACAATGATTTTTAAGTAAACAATTGAAAGAATAATTGTAATTCTTAAAGCAATTTATAACCGATTTCAACTCAATTTAACTTTAATTAAAATGTAACAACGTACTAAAAAGTAAACCTATATCTAATGGATACAGCCACGGTAATGTGAAGCCATGCATAATGACTATTACGTAACTTAATGCCAGATCCTATTTCCCTGAGCATCACATACATATGAATCAATATAAGTTTGAATTGATTTTAAAGAACATAAACTTCAATTATTATGACCTCTATCAAAAATGAAACTTGTAACTTTCCATCACAGTATACTTATATTAAAATGAAATTGCTTTCCTAAGTATATATAACATTGACATCAAATACAAATTTAGACCATTAATGATTTACTCAGACTGTCCTGTCTCATTACTTAGATACCTTGACACAGATCAAATTAACTCAAGTATCAACAATATTCAAAATATAGAACCGTTGTCAAAAATTAATTGTTTGTTTGATTGGGGTTTAACGTCATACTTAAGGCTATTTCACTTATATGACGATGTGCCAGCCCATTGGGTGAATGAAACCAACCCCGAAACCACTGGCAACAAGCCAAGACAGGGCAGGACAAATACAGGACAACAGCATGATGCAATGCAGACACCACATGCAGATCAGCTTCCTTTCCCCTTTCACTCCGAGAGCACAAGGGCAACATGAAGCTCCCTCCAACCTCTCGCGTTACAAATTAAAACTGGTATATTTCAATTTAACAAAACATGGACCTATCGTCAAGAACCAGCTATACTAAAAAAGAAAAAACATGGTCTTTGCTTTTGTGATGCTGCTCAGTGTACAAGTTAGCTTTGCGATGCAAATTATTAACACTGATAATCACCAGTGTGCGCATAGGCATGTCACGAGTTACAATCTGCACATTTAGGTAGATTAATTAACTTTGCTGGACTTTGCCTGATACATGTATGAACTGGGACCAATCAAAAATGAATGTACAAAAACTGTAACTTTTGGATATAATTACTAAGTGCCCTCTGACACAACCAGCTGTCGAATCTTTCAAATACAAACACCCATGTAGAATACACAGGAACATATGGTTTTAATCCATCAACAATCTGCTTAAGAATGTGGGTAGTAATATTTTGAACAGTCAGTGGGGATTATCCTTATAATTCCTTTTTGCTTAGATCATTTTTGATAACCTAAACAATCAAGGTCTGTTAAACACAGCTCTTTAGCACACTACCGACTTATGCAGTGCAAAAGTTTAATCAAAGTATGTCAAAGCAAACTGATAATAGAGCTGTCACGTTATCATACAGACTAATCAGGAACGGCCTTCTCCAATGACCCCTAGTCACAAGGCGGTTAACTCCTTCAGCTACAGTAGCCATCTTTCGTGGTTGTGATTTTTCCGCCATCCACCCCAACGCCTCCAGGTTTAATAGCACGTTATCAACATGTTTTCTCAAATACGTGTTTGTTAGTTTTTTCCTTTGAATTATATCTATTGGAATAGCTATGTAGTACAAACTATGTGTATGATTTACATACATTCTTTCTTGATTAGTGTTTGTATGTCTAAAATGTCATATATCCGTAGCGTTGTTTTTGTGTGCTTGTTTTCATATATATGAGCAGTATGCCTTAAAGCCTAACATAAATAAACGAAAAATAAAAATAAATTTGCTATATTAATTACCGGGTACTTCGGGTACCCATTGGCAGTTGCATGTATCGAAGAAGGATATAAAAAAAACAACAACATATTGTATTGGAAATTGCACTATATATTTTGGACTAAAATATTTATATATACAAAAATTGTATCGAATATTCGTGCGTGACAATTGGCGTGGTATATGTTCGAAATAAAGCTTTCTGGACTCAAAAACATGCGATAGCAGTATGGAATATTTTTTCTAAAAAGTATCACTCATTCTACTTGTACCAACAAATTGATTGTATCATGCACCCCAAATTTTATTTGTAAATACAGCTTTATAAAACATGGCAAAGTTAACTTTTTAGTAGACGAAATCACATTTTTTCTTAAAAGTGCTTCAGGTTACCTGATACTATAAAGCTTGAAAATTCGTCCGAGAGTTTTGACCCATAGCAGCATTGAATCTGGACAGCAATGAATTTCACTTTGATTTCAATAAATCTGTAGACCTAAAACAATTTCGGTACTGAATCTGTCGTCGTAAATTGTAACTGATTTGAGATTTTCACCGGCAGGAATTTTCGCAAGCTGGGGGTTACGTCCAAGCATATGTATAATCTCGACTGCCGACATTTGAACTGAACTCAATATATTCTATGAACCTACACAAGTGTATGCTATCTTACATAAAATAATCCGATAAACAAGAGAGAAACATATGCAGTATTGTCTTTGCACTGCAAAAACTGGGTCAACCGCGATCCCTCAGCTGACGTCACATGGTAAGGTCAAGCATTGTAGAGAAAATATAACAAATGTTTCCCAAGATTTTTGAGGAAATTTCCAGTTTTTAAAAAGTTGTTTGCATTTTGATAATGATGAGGATATCTGATATGTTGTTTTATATTAAGCTAGAAAAAGTCTCAAGAAAGCATTACATGGAATGGTAAACAAACTAAACTATGAATTCTCCCTACTGTCAAAAACATTCTATAGTATAGAATTGATCGGTTTACACTGGATTCCATGGGTAAACCGAACGACCAATGTGGCGCACTATTACAAATAGTTCGTGGTTTGATTAGTTTATAAATAGTCAATTTGGTTAACCAACGGCATTTTGGGCTAGACATCACACAACAACAAAACGAGAAGACTAAAATGAACAAAATCAATACAGATAAGGTGCGGTATACTGACTCAGACACGGCTTTACACCAATAACACCGAGTCTGGACCGTACCACGTGATATACGTAACAAACACATTCGCGGTGTGGGGTAAAGTACACGTAGTTTGCAGGAATAGGATTCAAAATGTTCTGCCAAACTTTAAAAAAAAAATAACGTTTGGACACAAGTTAATAAGGCTATAAATATACTACTACTACTACTACTACTACTATACTAAGGCTCCTGCACTGGCAAATTCAGGAATATTTACAATTAGATCCCAGAACATCTTTATTAAAAATTTGCTACATGAATGACCAATAACTACAATATTTACATTTTTACATTAGGTATAAATCATTATAATATTTATACCATTTATTATTGACATTTATGTACATATATTATTATATGAGATTTACAGTCAGCTCTTTAATTACATTGTTAACATCACATAGCCCTAGGAAATTGCCCAATAATTCGTTAAAAAAGAAGACTAAAACGAACAAAATCAATACGGAAACGGTTCCTAAAATAAATAATAAAAGACTTCCAAATGTCACCAACAGAAAAAAAATTGCGATGAAACTTAATATTATTGCGACAAACCCAATTTGTAAACTTAAGCTGAGAAATCAAGAAGATAAATAATGTATTTCATGACTTCACTTTAGAATACTCAAAAATACCCAAAAGAACAACTAGTGCACTGTTAATCAAAACGTTTGAAACTAAACGCAATAATAAACACGAAACTGTAACACTTTTTAACACAATAATGCGTCTATAGCCATACCTAAACACAATGTTGAAATAAGTTAAACACTTTGTTTTAAACCAAAAACAATATG
>JARFOD010153114.1:0-26343 GCA_031763545.1 Mopalia muscosa | reverse complement strand
ACAGTCCCTGTTGTCCAATGTTAGTAAATTGACTGACAGTCCCTGTTGTCCAATGTTAGTAAATTGGCTGACAGTCCATGTTGTCCAATGTTAGTAAATTGGCTGACAGTCAGTGTTGTCCAATGTGGGTAAACTGTTCTCTCCAGGAATCCACATGGTGGATCTATTATAGGACTATTCTGTGTCACAGTTACGATTCATTTGTTTGATTGGAGTTGAACAGCAATTAGAATACTCAAGGGTATTTATATGATGATGGATTCTCCAATTACTATTACTAAGAAAGAGTGTGAGGAATCCGCATAACCCTTTCAAAATGGTTCTGGTTTATGACCCATTGGTCTATGTGCAATGTTATGGAGGTAAGATGGCAACGGTTATAATCAACCTGTTGCATGGGGTTTCATAATAAACCATGCAGGTTGTTTGGTTTGTTTGATTGATTGATTTGATTTGGTGTTTACATTGTACTCAATAGTATTTGACTTACATGACGACAGATTGTCCACTTTACACATTTCCTTGCTTAACTACGATGGACAAGAAACCTTGCATTACCGACCCCTGCGATTTCTAGAGCCACATGATAGGACTCACTGATGGACGACAGACGGTCTCGATCCTGTGAACAGTACATCAAAGTAGTATTAGTAAGCATAAATGCTATCCACTTAGCCATGGCCACAGGTCCTGCATGCTGCTTAGAAGTATCAATAACAGAGGAATGTGGCGTAAAACACTAATCAATCAATCAATAACAGAGGTAATGAAAGAGGCCTTCTTTACTAGAAAGATGCTGTCATAATAACATTAGTCTAGCAAAAACAATTTATTTCATACTTTAGGTCAACAGTAATGGTGTCATTAGATTGTTTGTTTTTTTGATTGGTGTTTAACGTCGTACTCAAGGGTATTTCACTCATATGACGACGGACACAAATACAGAACATCATAAACAAATCTGCTTCCTGTTACCCTTTAGCTCTGCGAACATCAGGGCAACAGAAAGCAACCTCTTTTCTCGCCTCTTACGATTGACCGAGGAAGCCATGGCCCACCCGCTCCCTCACGGGCTGCCCTATTTAAGAGAGGATCCACCACCAGCAAAACTTTGCTTGGTTGTCCCTGTAAACCTATGACATCAAGTCCTTCATCATTGTGATGATGTAACATCGACAGGCTATTTAGGACAAGTAAAAACGTTGATACGTGTGAAACGTGACTTCTTGTAACACCCAAGACTGCCGATGTAAAAACTATGTCACATATGGTACAGAATGTAGCCGAAGCAAGAAGGCAAATGTTCTTGCAAATGCATCACTCCAATTATATCATGTTGGATATCCGATCGAGCGTCTTCACTTAGACATTTTAGGTTCATTTAATACACTCAAGAAACAGATGTGTACTGATGACGGTAGATCAATTCAGCAACTGGATCGAAATGGCTGCTCTTCAAGACCAAACCGCAAAACAGGTGGCTGAAAAGTGTCTTGTACATTTTGTTGTCACATTCCGAAACATCAACGAGAATTGGGATGATAATGAACTCCTTTTAAACTGGAAAAACTTCTCGCCGATAATCAAGTTACCTCTGTCCTGAAACCGCATCACATCTCAAGCGTCATGTCGTTGGGTCACATTTACCATGGTTTGCCTCAGCCACAGATTGCTGGGTGTGTAAAAAGTAAGAAACAAGAGGCTACGTCATGTGTTACAATAGTAAAGCATGTACAACACGTCCTGGGTGCTGGATTTACTGACACAAATCTATTACATTGGGGTCCCTATGGTCAGGAAAATGTTACAATTCCTTAGCGACAAAATTTGTTTTATCATGTCATCAGACCTTTTGGATTATGTCCGACATTACCAACTCCACTCACCATACAACCCGTCTGGTGTACAGTTCTGTTAAACTGAAAGAGCTGTCATGTCTAAATATTATTATATTATGCTAGGAACAGCTATATTACATCAAGAATTCACATTCATTCCACCCAGCCACCCGATTTGTCTGATACACTTGAGACTAGTGACAAACCTGCTTCTAGAAATCGACACCCAAACCCCTGTATAATTTCACAACGCCTTCCTGTCCAAGATGCCTTCTCTTCAACAGCCAGATACGTCTTTTCTTTATTTCGATTCTGCCTTTAGATTTGTTGACACACATTTCCACTTAGATCAACTGTTAACCAATTCTAATTTGAGTTCATTCAAAATAGCGGAAAAACTATTTTCCAGGGATCCGAATTGGCACCTTAACCATCCAATAGCAAACTATGTTTATTCATCGTCTTGGAATAAATTTGCAGCTCAAATCACAGACTGCAGAATAAGTGTTCTATTTTGTGTCCACCCTCACCTGGCATGTGTTCTTTACGTTGATAATTACGTCCACAGACTGCACCACCTGTACCAACATTCACAGTGTGTGGGCCTACGTGAAGTTGATCTTGACTTTACAACAACTTGCACATGTAACCCAAACAGGAATGTATCCAGTTTGAAACTGAAGGTCAAATTTTTTTCCTTCGCAAATTCACCCCGTGGGTGAGCGTTTGGGCCATTCAACATCAGCTGCCCTGCAGAATACTCTCCCGGTTTCCTCAGTTGATCGTAAGAGGCGAGAAAGAGGCAACCTGTTGGCCGTGGGTTGCATCCCGTGTCGGAGGAGAATGAGATCCTGGTGACTGAGGGGCATCTTGGCTGGCAAATGGTGCCGTCTAAATTAATAAATCTATATTGAACAAAAATGAAATTTAAAAACAATGAAATTTTATTTATAAGGTTATTCCATCTTACCTTAAATTTTAAGATTGCAGCGTGGCTCAGAGGTCGATTAAGTAGAAAACAACTTAATTTATTTTTTGGTTCTGCTGGGGAATAATTCCCCGTCAGCAGAGCAGAATTATTTAGTTTCCTATTTAAGTATACCTCCCATAGAACCCTCATTATCTGCCCATGCTGGTCACCACAGATAGAAACTGATGTAAAACATGACTGGCAAAAATTTATTGTGATCAGTAGTAAAAATGAAAATAAGTCTGTAACAAAAATCTCGCCGTTTGCTCTGAATAAGACCCTTCTAGCAACGGCAGGAAAACTAAAAAACGTAACTAAAATGCGATCTGGTGATATTCTGGTAGAATGAACAAGAGAGCAACAGGCGGTTAACTTACTTACTGTTACCTGTAGCAGTAACACCACACAGATCTCTTAACAGCAGTAAGGGGATCATTCGAGACAGAGGCAGAGACCTCTCTGATTTATCAGAGGAGGATATCTGCACTGAGCTCTGTGATCAAGGCATAACTAGCGTTAAGGGGTTTACAACAAAAAAGGATGGTACTATACTAAAACTTAATACCTACTTAATTACTTTCGATTGTACTACAGTTCAAGACCACATCTACATTGGTCCTTACAGGATGAGAGTGGATACCGTCATCCCCAACCCAACAAGGTGCTTCTGATGCCAATGCGCAAAAATAAAAATTTGTTTTTTCTTAATGATTTCACATAGTTTTAAACATAATATTACAGCTTTTTGATCCAAAACTAAACATTTTATTGTATTGACATATTTAAGCATTTATTTTTCAGTTCAATTTGTTTTCCTTTGGATGGTCAATGCCAAGGGGACAACATTGCTGGCTCAATTGTCGTCGGAGTTACTTAAACAGATCAGAGTTATTTTGGGATAGCTCTAAACATAGTTTTAAACATAATATTTACAATTTTTGATCCAAATTTAAACTGTTTAATTTATTGACATATGTGTTTACCACTTATGTGTGTCCTATTCGGTTCGTTTCTCTTTTTGATCTTTGCTACCTATAATGCTTCTGATTGGAATTACCGCTTTGGTGTATAAGATAGATATCAATTGACCGCTGAATGTTGCGTAAAACACCTATCAATCAACCTAACTGGACTAGAACTAACCGACACAGGAACATGAACACGAAGAAAAGTGGACCGATTTCCAGAGAATAATGCAAACACTGCTTACGATTGTCGGATCATTGAGGAAAACACTTAATATATTATTTACAAACCTGAAATCTTCAGGACAATGGCCCGTGATTGTTTTGTGTATACTGCGATTATCTTTTAGGGATGGTTAGTAATTCGATACACGCAGAGTGAATTCCAATGACATGGGATGAATATCGTCCAATTTAATTCAAGTTAGATCGATCACATCTGGCGTGAATACACTGATCCGTGCGCGACGATGTTGAACAAGGTCTGGATTATAGCTAAAGGGTTAAAACGACGACCCTTTCGGTTTGTGGCTTATTTTAGACTGGGTATTAATACCCAAGTGCAGCCACAAAATATCACATTGATGAATATTCAATTTATATGATTCAACCAACATTAAAAAAGGAATTGCTCTCTTTGAAAATTTCTGGTCCTGTTTCTACCAGCTTTGACGTACAACTCAACAATAAACTATTCGAGAAGATACGTGTCTCTCTTTTATTCACATCGATCAAACATAATCAATGTACATGTATGCAGGTAATCTAGCTGGGTAAATGAAACGTCATAAATACCCTGCTTTGAGTGCCTTTTTTTTTTCTCAAAAATGTATTAGGTATTTCTTTACAAGTAATTTCTTACAACCATTGTTTGGAGAAATCTATCTCGAAGGACGGCAGAACATGACATTATAGGTTTCACTTGACCCAATTGGCAAAACTATTGTTCATGGAACAAAAGCACTCGTGTGTAGTCCATGCTTTGCCTTGAAGAACAAAGCAGAATTGTTCTTTTGTTGTAGCTGTTTCTTCAAAACGACAAAGCGAAATATCAATGTGACGCCTGTTCTGGTCTCTTTGCCATCATGATTGAACAACTGTTTCTCTGTTATGCAACTTTATCTACAGATTACAACATTCAGCCTTGTAAAATGGACAAAAAGATTTCTAGGAACGCAATTACGTTGATGGATCTCAGCGGACACCGAACATACGAGAAAATCAATGTAAACCCTATGTAAAAATGTCCACCATCTCACAAGAAGCCTGGCAAATTAAGGAACGGAATGGTGTATAGCTTAATAGGAACAGCATTGAATATAAATCAATTGAAACAGCATTTTTGCACATTGTTCTGCAGGATGGTCCTATTAATAATGATACAATATAAAAATGACATCCGTGTAGTGGATAGATGACGAGTAAGATCAAGTGATTTGTGATGTCGACACGTCGATTGTTGAAAACTGTGCCCGTGAACCATATGAACTTCATCCTGTATAGTGTCAGAAAACATCGCTAATATGTGTTGACATAATATCGCTGATTCAAAACGTAGTATTAAAGATAGATCACAGATCCACAATGACCTATACTTTTGTCATCTGAAGTGGTCTTCACATGCAACTTCAGTTATGAGTAAATTTTACAAGAGAGCAATTTAGTCCACAACATACAAACAGTGGCCAAAATCAGTCCGGAACACGATGTTTTCTAGTGTTTGAACACCAGTGTCAGGGTTTAAGGAACTCGTTATTTAGACAATTTGAAAGCACGAGGAAATATAATGAAGACAAGTGGGTGTTTACAGTCTTTTGGTATTTTTTAAACAAACTAGTTTGTTCACATATTTATTCGGTTGGTAGAATAATTAATACTATTGTAGATCAAATATAATTAAATCTTATATTTAAACAAGAAGATCGTAACTAATTTTCTTGTATCCATCAGGTAACAAAAGTGAAAAGTAAAATTACGTATTTCATGATATATACGTCTATAGAAAACTAAGACAAAAACTATTCATGTTGAATCCAGACTACAAATAATGAGCATGATGCTAAACTGATTAAACTACATTAGATAACTCCGGCAGACAGAATTTGCAATGTTATAAATTTAGCTTGATTTAGGTATTAAACATGGTGTCTTTGATATGTTATCGGCATGTATACTTTCATAAACCAGACCTTCGTTATGATGTGAAAATCACTCAAAACAGTTCAATTTAGTTCTTGAATGTGGCCCTTATCAAATTCATGGAAATTATTAATTTTCATAGAAACTTCAAAAATGCACCTGTTCCGCCAATGAAAGAGAATGCATTCATTTTGCCTTAAAGTTAAAATTCAAAATGATTAAGTATGTCTGCAGTATGTTATTAATACATGTTATTCCTCTCCACCCATGTTCCGTGACAATTTGCCCAAAATGTCAGGAATATCGGGCTACTCAATGTGGAAATACAGTCCTTACTGTAAATTGGACACTTTTTCCCCTTATTACTATCATTTAATTAGCATAATTAATATGTGCAGAGTTCCATATAATTTAAATATTTTTTTCCTTTCTGGTTAGACGAACTGGGAGTAAAATTTCGTTAAAAATTCCCTTAGCGGCAGAGTACACTCATGCCATCTTCTGGAAAAAGTCGACCTTCATTTAAATGTAATCGTCCCTTCTAGTTAGGGACCTTCAAAATGAATAGTTAGATCAACAATCACCAGAACTCTTTAAGTTATCCGACTGTAAACCAGCCGATTGAATCACTGATTAAATAAACCTATTTTAGACACAAAAAAGGATGGTACCAACGCAGAGTTATTTCAGGAAACAGTAGTTTTATGTGCCACATTTATTGCGTTGTCTGTGGTCTGGAATGACATTTGATCACAGTTTTTAGATGAGACAGGCAAGTTGCAATCTCCCACATACGTATATAAGAGTGTGGGTGTAGACCGTATGCATTACAAGATACAATGTTCCCAAGATTGTCTATCACTCTTTTACACCTATGTGCGGGATTGCAACTTGCCTGTCTCATCTAAAAACTGAGATCAAATATCATGTCGTGTGGAAAAGTGTAAGTGTATACTACAGCATACACATTAAAGTGGCTTATCTTGATACGGAACAAAACACAAGAAGACTATATTTTCAGTGCAACATCTGTGTTGTGGAAATGCACAATGTTATCTATTGGCAGTCGGTAGTAAATAAGAGAGAGCAATCCTTTTTATGATATGAATCAAATTGTCAAACATTTATTTTCGGTCTTCATCTACCCCATTCAGCATTACACACTTTTGGAGGTTTTGGAGAAGAGCCTACATGTATATGTCTTTTCTCAATCAAATCGACAACCAATATATATCTGTGTTTCATAATTCGATAAATTAGCCAGAGTTTTTATAAAGGCAATATGCTCTTACTGCATCTTCTACAGACGTGCTGAGCCCTGGGTTCTTATTGTTTTAAAATTAGCTCTAATAATTAGCCCACCAACATAACTGACATCATATTTCAACCAAAGCCAGTCGTTTTGTCGGTGGAGTACATGTTATAGAGTTAAAAAGGCTGTGTGATTGTTGGATTCGTTTTTCTCTAATTATTCTTATACCCGCTGACAACCTAGACAGCATGAGAAGGGATGCATGTGTAATACATACATTCATACATTCTAGATCAGAATTTAAGCGGTAAAATAAAGACAAAATTGTGTCCTTAATGGCGTTAGATTTACCGTACGGTTAGAATGGAACTCTTTCGTGCCGGAGCTAAGATGGAGCCGATTTGTTGGACACGTTTTTGTGGTTTCCAAAAAGGTATGTTGTAGCGTTTCCCTTTAAGTGTCACCCATCTCCCCTAGTAGCATTGTCACTATCAGTCAACCAGTTTTTAGTCCGTGGAATACAGTAAAGCGTATTTGGAGGATCATTCCCCATTGTTTATATTCGCACGGTATTTTGTCTATCAATGTCAATCATTCTATTTTACAAATCTTACAAAGTACAGGAGACTTGATATATGATTGGTATTAAGTCGGTACTCTATACAGGCAAGTTAGCCATTTCAGCTGACCTGGTTTAGTCCTGCCACAACTGGTATGCCATCCAGAACAAAGTACTAACACTTATCGTATTAACACACAGCGGTTTTAAAAAGGCACAGTTTCCCTTGAACTTTCAGATGAGATTGATCACAGAAGCGGAGTCAGCTAATCAGCAGACAATTCGCACTAATTCCGACGACTTTAACATTGACCGAGTTTACTTAAATTGTCTCAGGCTTTCCATTAACCAGCAAAACTCATTACCCTGACAGCAGAAGAGTGAGAATGATTTGTCTTCCGAGATAAATGTTTGCCTGCTGATTGATGTCATCCGTATTAGGTGTTTGGTTGTTATCACCTCATGGAAACTACACTATTGACCATAGCGTTCCAATATAATAAAAAAAAGGTATTGGATTTTAAGTTCTTTCTTTCTTTCTTTCCACAACTAAATCTTAGATGGTAATACACCTTTACTTCTTGTGGATCCACCAAAATAGTCTGCTTAGATTGTTGGACTTTGGCATTAAACCTTGGGTAAAATATACATTATAGTCAAGCAAGGAAAAACTGCCAGGTATAGCATTTTTGTAATGATTTTATTTCCGATAGGAGCGATGAGTTTAGCTCATATTAATTTACCCTTAAGAAAACAATATAATAGATGTTGGTGTTTCTAATAATGCATTTATATATATATATCTATAGTTTATATGAAAACTATATTGTTGAAATTGCAGGAGTGCAATAGAAAAATGTGCAATCTATAGCAAGGCAGTAGGGTAATGTTTAGTTTGCCTGGACCAAGCTTGTTCTACATTTGCTTCAAAATATATCTGGGATTCATGAATAGCGCGGAAAACATAACACACATGCATATACAGACGTTTATAGGTTACGATACACAAGTGAATCCAATATGGAGTTTTATTTTACGTCGGCATGAAAGTCCGTATTGGACTCGACGCCCTCGCTGGCTCGTCCATTATGGACTTTCAACGTGGACGAGTACAATAAAACTCATATTGGATTCACTTTTTATTATACACCAAGTAACAATATCTAAAAAGGATAACTAAGCGCACCTGGTACAAACGGAGTGCTTTCATGGGATTAAGCATCCAGGTGTATAATTAACATATACCATATTGGATTTGATCAAATGCCATATTGGATTGGAAATAAGTCATATTGGATCCGACGTAACGCTACTCCACTGAAAGAAGCGTTGGTGTACAAAAACACGACGTCATAATTAGCGGCGTCGTGGGCACCCTATTGAAGATGATGAAAGACCTTGTAGCGTTATCTGTCACAACGTTTTTTCATAAGCCGTTGACTCTTCTGAAATGTAAGTTCTCCCTTTTATTTTATGTTTCTCGGTGTCTAATAAAAAGGTTATTATACACAAGTGAATCCAATATGGGTTCAGAATTTATCAAAATAGGCAAAGAGAATAAGATGTACAGTGCTTTATAAATAGAGAGACCAAACTCCGTCAAGTGATATGAACACATCAATAGAAAAGATAGCTTGTAAATGCGTAAAACATAGCTTTTTAATATAGGATATGAAAAAATACTTTATGCATTGTGTGATATTTATATGTTATTATACACATTTGAATCAAATATGGAGTTTTATCGTACGAGTCCACGTCGTGTTGAAAGTCCCTATTGGACTCGACGCCGCTGACGAATATCACTTGTCGGTGTTCGGTCTCTATATATAAAAGCACTGTAGGCCTACATCTTATTGTGTTTGCGTATACAAACGCCGCAATTTCAGCCACCACGCGTTGTCTCGGTGGGCTGTAGATGTTACAGGATAGTAAATAATGGCTTGCTGTTTCGTTTGCGTTTTCACAAAGACATTTAGCGTCTGTTGTTAAAAGGTTATTTAAAAGATCCGCATTAAGGAAGCTGCATCCGTTACTACATAAAAGGATATTTTTGGGTCCATTATACCAGTGTGATAACAAAGATTGGCTAAGGGTTGAGAGGAAGCACCCTTTTGCTCGGGGGATTTCGTAGCTAAGAAACTGATCTATTTGTGATGTTTTTGTATAACGTTCCGCGAGGGTCTTGTAGTTGTCCGATCGTGTCTTTGTTTGTTGCCAGCGGCGCCGATGCTGATTTCTTCGCCCATTCGGCTGGTACACCATCATATAAGTCAAATACAATCAAGCATAGAAGTAAAACATCATATCAAATAAACAAAGCAAAGAGTGAAAGTATATAATTTGAGAAAAAAATTGACATTTTTGTTGTAAAAAGTGTTTTAGTCTGTCACGATTGTCGGAAAAACATTTGGACAGAAAAATAATGTTTGCATTGAACTAGTCTGCATATTGCAAGACAGGCCTTGAAAAATATTTAAATTTCAACTAAAGACAAATGAAAAGTAAGATATCCTTGATAATCTATATATACCATTAAAACACATAATGTTGAAGCAAAATTACAACCAAAATAATCACATTTTGTTTGTGGCTGGTGTTGAATTATGTGTTTTAATCTACCATCACAGTTGATCAAAATATATATTTATTGTATAAAATGCTGAGCGTTGGGTCTTTTGCACTTAACTCTAATTCTGAAGTCAAAGAGGTAAAAATCACAAGCCAGCATACGCTGATGCCTCGATATATCACATTGCTACTACAAACTTGATTGTATTTGTTAAAATGCTTTAAACCACCGGGGGGAACGGCAAACCCTATTAAATGGTAAGCCTATGTGTTTCCGTGACAACCATGAAATCCATGCAACAGGTGATGCATACGTAATATAGTGTTTCCAGGAGAGAAAAACAAACCCGAAACACTAGCACTGAATCGATATGAAGGCTTAATGATTTTTACAGGTCCCCAGATCTACTAATATTCTCATCTAAAGGCGGTTGTAAGACGTGACTCCATATGTTGTGTTTACAAACTGCACAAACAAATACTATTACACAGTTAAAATTAACCTGAGATGGGGTCCACACGAAAAATTTAAATTGTCTTTATTTTGAAATACCGTACATGTAGTCGGCATACCAACATTTGTAATTCGACGAGGTCAGCCATCTTCAATGGCAGTTGTTAATATTTAACTTAACGAAGTTAGTAAAACATTGGAAATAAGCGTCCAGTTTATTTGATTACAGCGTTTTTATTCATTTTGTTGTTGTTGCTGACATCAGATTATTCGTTTTATTTATTGTTATTTTATTCATATGTCGGCCTGAAAACACATTTAGTGGATAAAGAAGCACATTGGAAGCGGCACTGGATTGTCAGAAGATAACTAAGGGCGAAAACAGAAATCCTTCGTGGCGGAGTGGTCTAGAGCATACGCTCTAGTGAGGATATGCTTCTGGTCCACATATCTCTCTCACCTTTGGGGTCGCGGGTTCGATTCCCGTGGACCGTACGTGGGCTGCTAGCCAGCAACCAGCGGTCGTGAGTTTTCTGGTTTAATTTACTATCCAGTTTTCCTCCTACAGTAATGCTAGCCAATGATCGGTAATTGCGATTTAATCCTGTTGATCCAACATCGGAGGAATAAATAAATAAATCCTGAAGAAATCCAATTAAATGTACAATATACAGCGCAGTGGGGGCGTCCCTCAACTGGAAGTTCATAATCCATGAAGTTGTCTGATAATGCTGAATAATAACCTCGAAATGTTGGGATATTTACAAAAGCTAGAAACAGTAATAGATTTTCGTACTAAAAAAATAGTCTTGATCTCAAGAAGCAAACAAAGAAACTCTCATTGGAAGCTATTTGAATTCACAGAGATTAAAATGTAAAATCAGAACATATGTTAATGTATGGCCAAGATTAGTTGATCCAATTTACATGTAGCCATTTAACAAAATAACAGTGATGTACTGTTCTCCTAACAAAGTAAAGTGCGAGCGACCTGTTAAGATTTATTAGTCTAATGACCCAGTCGATAAAGCAAATACATAGACAAGTGATTTAGCTTTCTATTCCAGCGTTATATAACATTTCTATCTAAAGTACATATTTTACAGAGTAATCGGATATGATCCTGCCAGATTTAATCAATTTCTGTATCGGTACTGGATAAACGGTCACGAATCTCCATTATTCCTACAATTTCTTTTTTCGCGAAGCATGTTTATCAAATTGCTCTTCTTGTACGACTGCGTAGACAAGAGAAACATAACAATTGTATGAAATGCGTTTTATTTTCATACAAGTTTAAAGTACTCTATACATCGGGCTATGTTTATTACCTGGGATGTTTTCCCCAATTGCGGGTTTCTTTACAAAACATTCCCTAAAATGGTGGCCCGTTTTATTCGTTTTCTATTTTTTACTACCCATATACTACATTCCAGTCACGTCGTGACGAAAGATAATAGACTGATCAAATTACTGTCTGGGGTTATTTCCGCGAGAGGAGTTACTATTGTGTTAGGTTTCTGGAAAATTCAACAAGTCCCATTTACAGCCCTCTAAATTGTGACATTTCTACACTTACACGTCCTCTGGTGGCTATTTAACCGTTGGAGACAAAAAACGGGGGGAAAAAAAGTACCAACACAATATATATTGTTAAAGGAAAGGGACAGAAAAAATACCCTATACAAAGTCTGAGTACTCGTTTAGAGTCAGTTCGACTTAACTGTCAGATACAGATGTCCACACAATTATCTTCTTGTGTTTCATGAATAGCAAATATTTGTAAAGTATTCCTTCTGTTTATTAACCAGTAAAAACTAATAATCCTTACACCAAGCAGCTAAATCAGTTTATTTGTAACCCAACAGCAACTCACCTCATATGATTAATACACAAATTCAAAACCGGAACAAATTATTTTCATTTCACATCAATTGATTTAAACAATATTTATTTTCAAAAAAGATGGAGTGGATTTTCTGCATCAAATGATATCTGACGGTTAATATATTTTTTATGCGCACTTTACCAAACTGGAGAACAATCTTTTTCTAACAATGGAATAGCTAACAAAACCAGTTCTGATTAGTGTCCTTACTGCTATCTCTGTAATAAACTTGTGAACATCGCTCATGCTTCAACATATAAAACAGCTCAACTTCGTCTCTTTTATCTATTTGAACGTCTGCCCGTGCTCCAATCGTCCTGCGTAGGCTTTTAAGACGAACGTGAATACGATAGGAGTAGGTTATACTTATTTCACTGCCAGACGATGCTAGACCACATGCCGTGCAAGATTTAAGCCTTTGTAAGACACACGGTCAAGTCCAGCCACGCTGATCAGGAAATATTCCCACTACAGCGAGTGAAGAACAACGACAAAGCACAGTGTGGATTGTCAAAAGTCGAATAACGACCTAAACTCACAAATCCTCATACGCAGGCGGATTAACGTTCGTCAGTTATCTCTACCCATTGGGTCAAATTTGTACCTAAACAATAGGGTGATAAACTCGGACTCCAAAAAGGTTAATATTTATACAGTAATTGACATATATAAGAATACACAGATTAAAAAAAATAATGAAAGAATGACCGACGAGGAGACATATGATAAACTTTAAGATTAAAAATAATTATAAAAAAAAAAAAAAATAAATTAAAATGGTGACTAAACGTCCCATCTTAGTGTTCATCCAGATAAAAAGATATCTTTGTAAGCCTGAACGATAATCGATGAATTTTTAAATCCTATACAATTGAATGGTTTTACCACAAATGGATTATTGTCCTATAAAAAAAATATTTTATCTCGAAAAATATTTACATTCGTCTGTAACTAGTTTGTATGACTGTACGTTCGTCGATGATGATCATAAACGTTTAAAGCGTCGAAGCACAATTTGGTTCTTGGCATGTGTATATGGCAGTAAATTGGTCCGACATTCAGTTAGCAGATTCCATACACTGATCAGTTATTTAATCGATATCTAATCAACCAATACGCCGTTGACATCTGTTCGGCCCATCAACATGCATACATATATTTTTTTGTTCTTGTACAAAATGGGATGAGTATGTTAATACTAATCCCAGGTATAAATAACAGTTGACTCAACTTTGATAATTTTGTTGCTATTGCGTTCCAAAGAACTATCAGTTTTGCCCCTGCACAAATAGTTAAAGTATAACTTGACGGAACCTGGCCGGCAACAGAATGGAGTTCTTACGGATACCAAATTTTTCATTTTTCCAATGGAAACGAGTAAATAATAAGTTATCTGTTTTACCGTTTTAATTTGTACTGAAATCAAACCACTTGATTGGAACCACATTGTATGTTTGTAGAAGTTTGAGCAGTTTGTTAGTTTTATTGGGGTTGAACGCTGACTACAGGAGAGGTCACGTACATTGTACTTCATGAAAGGTTCTTCATTTCACAACGCCCCTTGCTTAAAACGGTGGAGCACAGGGGAAATCTCGCGACAACCACCCCCGTGGTTGCTATAGCTACATCATTTGACACAATAATCCAATATTAACTTGAATACAAACTGCATAAATATCACTACAAAACATACAGCACATTGTCTGCTGTTTCATTTGTCAAAGTGTAATTCGTTAATTTAGTAGAGTAGCCCAAGGTAATTTGTTTAAGAACTATTTCAATGGAAAGTTTTGTTTTGTCAACTTGAAGAAATAAGAAAAATCTTCATAATATGTCTTGCTTAACGTTTTTAAAAATCTTGGCCGAAGTTGTGAACTCTTGATGCCCACATGGTTCGCTTTAATCTGCGACAAATGTCTCTACGATGAACTGTTTTCTTTAAATAAATGAGGTGTCCGACATATATAGAGATTAAAGGGGCAATGAATGCAGTGCCATGTGATACGCGTATTTCAATAGGTCTATTGGGTTAAATAGATTTTAAAATTGAAATTTAACTGTTAACTAAGAATTGCAAATTAATTTTCTCACTGTTTTAAACTTTGAATGACCAAAAAAAAGGAAAACAATGCACAATGCATTATATAGCCGACAGTCATAATACGCTAGTAGACCAGTGGTTATTATTCCAGCTATTGTGTGTTCGGTTAGTTTTGCTTTATAGCTGTTCTAAAGGCAATGTCACTTGTGTGCAGACAGAAAGAATGAAATAATTCATTACGTAACTCAAACAGCCCAAGGCCCGCGGTCGTGTCTTAATGGTAGCGTGTGAGCTTCCTAATCTTGTTACGATGTACTGTTCACAGGATCGAGTCCTGTCGACCATCGGGCATGAGCAAGTCTCACGTTATGGCTACCGTAATCGCGGTGTGGTTTCTACGAGGTTTCTTCACGGTAGCCACTGCAATGAGGCAAGGTGCATTGTGAAGTGGACAATTCGTCGCCATATAAGTGAAATACTCTTGAGTATAATACTGCCCAAGCCAATACTACCCATGAAAAAGTTGCCATCTATCATGGCTACAATAATCTAGCTTTTTAAAAAATGAAAATGCAGAGATAACCGAGTGAAACCACTGATTTACATGCGTGCTCATTCTTTTGTTATTTCATTACACACCACAAAATGTGGTTAGGGTGGATATGAAGGAACTTCGAACTTGTCACGGTTACACAAAAATGCTACATTTCCAAACATGTGAAATAATTGGGTTTTTACCTTTGTTCTCAAACTAAGTAATTAGATATGACAATCAGATAAGAATTAACGAGGGTAAGTAGGTGGAACTATTAACTCAAGTCAGAGCACTGATGTTATCAGTCCTCTTGGTAACAGCAATAACATAAATGCAAGTGACGAAGAGCGTTTAAGAGAACTATTCTTCAGACTTGAACAGAGTAAATGATTTTGCTTGTCTGTTTACATAACTCAAGGTTATGTCAAATTCGGCACTTGAACGCACTTTAACCACGCTTGCTAAGTAACATCTTGTTTTCATACATGTGGCTTTGATGTCGTGATAAGCAGAGTTATTTTGAATCTCAGGTAAACAGAAATGTCTCGAAAATACTTTTAACTTTCCCAAAATAAATGTCAACACGATTATTGGACCAGTTGAACGTCACCAAGAGAAAAATATCAGTGGTTCTAGTACTACCATGAACATAAGCATACTGCTGTATTAATTACAACTTCTGATTTGGGATAACACTTTCTTAGTTTGAACAGATTCCAGTGCAAGGTCGTGGGTTCAACCTGCCAGATTTTCTGAACTACAATATGCTACGAAAGAGTTATCCCAAACAAAAACATTGTTAACATTTGGTTTGTTGTCAGAAAGTCTCAAGTGATCAACATAAGACGAATACATACATGAATTAACGAAGTCATCAAATATTTTCTTAACTTGTCTTTAGCATATATCTAATTCGTTGTTCATGTGTTATTCACGTGGTCTGAATAGTCCATAGTGTATTGTGTTATGTTGATCATTTTAGAAAGAATGTCAAGGTCAATGAAACTCATATTCTCAAAGAAAGAGATAACCTGTACGTTGTTTGAAGGCAAAACAAAGTAAAACTAAGCTAACGTTTTGGCTGTATCCAAATAACACGGAAACAAATTCTTAAAATGAATTTATTTGAGATTAAGAAAGACAGTCTTGTTGTATGTAAATGCCTTTGTAAGAGAGATATTAAAACAATTGAATGGTTGCTTTTAATATCCGTGTATAAGGGGAACGGGAAACCGAACTCTGCCGTTATTATATTGGAATACAATAGAAGTTTGTCGTTGTAAAATTAACGACAAAAACCCCAATACTATGGAGTTTTTACGACATGTTAAGGAATTACCAGGAAAGGCGAAATGTTTAACAACTTCAACAGCAATACTTTGCAACTCAAATGACTGTTGGTTCAAGGACAAGTGTCCATTCCCTGTTAAGTGTTTGCGAGATAATTGACATTGATTTGAGCCAACTGCATAACCATGCTCCTGGTACAACTTAGACATTTGACTTATGTTTGTTCGTAAAGCCTAGTGCTCCGATATGTTTAACTTATTCACACGGATCGTCCATTTGTTACTCTGCACTACTTGCTTGTGATGGAAAACCAAGACGAGCCAGCCCCCCCCACCCCCACCCCCCCACCCCCCCACCCCCCCCACACACACCCCTCCACACACCTGGCAAAAGTCAGATTGACCTCGTTCACAACCCTCATGTCTGACGTGGACTGGTGGACTCGATCCTGTGAGTGGTGCGAGAGGACTACGGTCAACTTGAACATTGAAGGCTTATAGACCGGCAGTTTAGAGCGTTTTGATCAAACGAAAGAAGTACCAATATCTAATCACAGGGGTATGCTTGATGTAACCTGACATATACATATGTTGCCCTCTACCGGGGTGCCTCTGCTGCATGTGGCCCCTGGTGGTCTGCAAAAATATCTAAAAATGCTCTGTATCCAACATATGAGTCACCACCTGAAACCAGTTTTAAGCAAACGGACATGTGACACTTAGTACTGAATGGGCCCTGTCAGACAAATTGTCGAATGCAAAGGGCCCCGACACTTGAGACGCCCCAAAATGGTTAAAAAAAAAATTTGGGCTAGATCGAATATTAGAGGTACCGGTATAGAAAGAGACCAATTTGAAATGATCCAGTAGGTCCTAAAGTACAAAAATGAGCCATGCCAGGAGTTTCTAACAACTCGATAAAATTGGATTAGCCCCCTTCCTAATGTTAGATTTAATATAGCATAAATTCATATCCGATACATTGTAGGGGCTTAACATTTCTAGCAATTTAAAGCGGGCCTGCAACGACTGCGTCATTTGTCTTCGGTTAGGTCCAGATTTTTTCAAATGTTTTCTGAAAGAGATATTTCGTGTGTTTGTTTTGTTTTAACGATTTCTAAATGTTGGACAGACAAAAAGGGGACTGGTTTTGTTCGTAGCAAAATTCGGAGAAACACGAGGCACACTTTTTTTTAGTTCAAGGGGTATAGTAATTACCTTCTGAAAACGCACAGCATTTTTCTTTCGACATTCATTTAATTCACAATATTAAACTTTAAAAGTTATTTTCGGACCAACACAAACGTAACATATTTGTAATCCGGAATATCCACAAGCTTTTCAAGACTATTTACATTCACGATATAACCACTTATATCTGAGTCCTAATAACCAAAGAAATACAGTTTTCTGTCAAATTAACCAAGGGTTGCAACATGACATTAATAATATTTTCCAATCGTGTCTGGCTATTTGGAGAGTGTAAAGAGTAATGTTGCGACACGAAATACTTCGACAAAGCTTAAAAAGCTCCAATATTCCGTTACTAACTCCACTTGACAGTTTACAAAAGACTTGACAACTGACGGTGGTTTTGATGGTATACAGAGCACCTCAAGCTATCGATTAAATGGAAATCAATGGAATCCCAGAAGTTTTACCTACTTTTGAATTGTTAGGACAATACGGTCAATCAAATATAACAATTTGAAGCGAGAAACACAGATTGGAAGCCTGTCTAGTGTCCTGTTGGGTCTTAAGCAACGAAGACGTTAATTGGGTATATTTGAGATAAAGTTGGTGTGTGTTTTATTATTTACTCTTAGTTAGTAATAAGATGCCCACGAGAACGACCATATCCTCAAGTTCTATGCATAGGATGAATTTTCTGCCATCAGCCATTCTATGCTCCTTGCAGTATGAAGTTGTTTCCTGCGTCACCTAATTAATGTGTGATTTAGCGAAAAGTTGGGGGCCTTTTTGGGAATGCCGACGTACCTGTGCACCAGTTTGTTTGTCAGTAGTTAGTTTTACCTTATCACATGTCAATGATTATTCAAAACGGTTTTTTTCTTCATATTTTTCAAGTAGAACCCTTGATATTAACACTCGGTCAGTTGTCCGAGTACGGCAACCTAACATATCTACCAAAGCTTCGTTGAAGAGATTTTATTTTGAACTGGGGGTCTTTGTACTTTGGGAGATGTGAATAATAATTCATGCCAGGTTAATTGTAAGAGAGTGTTTTAGCGGAAGTTAAGCCCGTTTAAAGTGGATTCCATTTTGTCTAGTGATGTCTGTGAAGCTGATAATTTGTCTGGCTGTCGGGATGTGAATTATTATTCAAAATACTTTTAATATTTACTGTAAGTCGATTTAAGGATAGGGTCATATTTTGGGGCATCTGGAAATCCATTAATTGCAGAAGGTTATTTGTCTGGTACGAGCCATTTAATGCTGTTTGGGATATATTTTATCCTTTCAAATTGGTTTCGTTTGGCACCGCCGCTGTTTGATCCACCTCCGATATCGGCAAGTGTTTTGGGTTTCTAGCAGACCCATTGCAACAGACTATTTGTGTGACAGAGTGATCTCTGTGATTTGCCGAATGTGCATAATTATACCAAACTACTCTCGAGTTTCTCGCATGCCCACCTCGGCATGCTCTAAATTTTTAATCTAGGTCAATAGTACGAAAGTGGGCTTAAGGCCCAAACATTGGGTACGGCTGGTGGAATCTTTGCAGTAGAACGTTTGTCTTGCATTGCCCATTTTATGTTTTGTGGGATTCCCGCGATCGCTAAAAAATAGTTCCTTGTGGTACCACCAAAATGTATGGTGCTTCGTTTAGGCGTATGTCGGGTTCATTGCAAGATACAATGTGTCTGGCTGAAGGATCTTTGTACTCTGCAGGATGTGTATGATGATTCAAAACGTGTTTAGAGTGGTAATGTATTTAATCTTGGTCAATTGTAGGAAAGAAGGCTTAAGATCCACGCTATGAGGTCGTCTGGCTGGCCCTTTGCAGCAGAAAATCTATCTTGCATGGCACATGGAATCTACTTGATAATTTCATGTTGGTTTCATGCGGTCCATATATTGTTTAATCTAGCCCAAATTAGGTCAGATATTGGTACCTCGTTCGTTCTGGGCTTCCTGTCTATAACAATCTACAGATTTAGCTGTAGATGTTCACGATCGACCGACATGACATTCAGCTCAATTAGTATTATAATGTATTGTTTGCAGTTTGTTTTCCACATTCTTTTGGTAGTTGATTCCCTCTGCAGCAGTAGAAATAGTACATCGTTCATACTGATTTACAATGAAGCCGAAAACTACATGTATTTGCATTAAAGTAATGCAGCTTTTCTGTAAATATCTTTACATTCCAATACTTGCCAATGTTTCTTATTATATTTAGTGTACAGTATTTTCGTTATTTTGGAATAACACTTTCTTAGTTAGAACATATACCTGTTCAGAAAATTGTGTAGGTTGAAACCCGTCAGGGAATCGAACCCTCGACTCTTAGAGTTAGGCACCGAATCGCCAGAAGTAAATGCAGGCTACCTAGACCACTCGGCCTTCTACAAAAATAGAGGGTTAGTCTATTTATTTATATTTAGTGTACTTTAAGCAACTTAAACATAAAATGTATTTTATACAACAATCTTTTATGAAAATGCCAATGATATTTGACACATGATGAACTAAGGGAAAAGAGCATTTGTAAATAGTTTATTCTGGAAGACTAGTTCATTAATTGGTTATGCTTTCGAATAATGATCAAAAAGAAGATGAATATATATGTATAACCGTGGATTTTCACAAACATCAAACCAAACAATACCTTAATATCAAGGTACATATAGTTCAACTACATGGAACAGCCAAAATAAATCATATGATAGAAATCGGTTACAATAATGTCTATCATTTATTTCAGAGAACAGTACAACTTCAATGAAACTAAAACAGTCCATGATGTTTCTTAGAAAACGTTCGACCCGCTAATCTTTGCTTTTCAGAAAAGTCTGGAAACGGTTAGCTGTTCAATACATATATTAAAATGACATGTGATCAAAGATCTATAAGTAACATGAAACCGTCCATATTAATCTGTATAGACATCACCAGTAGATGGTATTATTTGATGTAAAAAAAACCACATCTTATCATCTTTAGATATATGATACATGTTAACACTATATGTTGTAAATAAAGAACAGATAATGATATACTACTATATCAGAATAAAGATAACTTAATGAGACAGCTTCCAAGTAAAGAGTCGCTGACCCGCTTTTATCCGATATCGTAGCAGTATTATTTTACAATCTTAGCTGACCTTAGTGTACTTGAGGATACTTTTACTGTCTGGTTTCCCTTTTACTTCGCAACTGTAAAGAAATTTGCAGCAGATGTAGATATAATCGGAAAGACTTTTAATACAAAACAATATCTAAATTATTTTACATCTATAGCAAAAAGGGACCTTGTATTACTTATTTTTCATATTGCCATCAAATTCATATTTGATGGCAAAAACGAAACCGTTTTTTCATTAATATTTAGTACATTATTCCAAAAAAGCAAAAGTTCGATTCAGTTGCTTCTTACATGTATTTGTCCTCTTTATGCTGCACAAATGTGTTAGAGTTCAAAAAAGAAGTAGCTGAGGTATATGTAATGGCATAGTTATAATCGTACAACAGTCCTGAGCAGCGTACCCAGGCTCATTTTGATGAGCTTTTGATTATGGCTAATCCGTTAAGACGAATATGAAATGGCCCTCAGGATATGTGGATTTGTTTTACATAAAAAATTAAACTTCGTAAAAGTTTTGAGGGAAGGTTCAATGCTCTCGACGTTACTTAGATTGATTGGCTGTTGAGACTGAAACAGCTGAGCTAAGAATCCTTGGCATTCTGAGACACAATCTCGACAAAGGCAGGGCATACATATGTACCAAGGATTTCGTTCAGACTTGATACTGTTTATATAACGTGCGTGTGTATACACCGCGCACTGGCATTGTTGGAAATGACAACTGAAACAACAAATCTCCACGCCAACATGGATATAAAAACGAAGTGCTCGTCCTGTTAAATAGCGTAAATAGAGCAGTAGCAAATAGCGAAAACAAATCGTTTTGTAAATAAATTTCCAGGCTTCAAATCGAAAAAAACTTCAACATGCTTTAAAAACATCCATTTAATTTGTATTTCATGGTCAAAATATATGCTAGCAAAAAAATCAAAGACCTTGGTTTAATGCTTTTAACAATGATTCTGTGATGAACAGTGTTCAATAATTGATTTATCGTTGCAGCGTCTTGCTAAATCGAAGTTGTCAGAAATAAGATGCCAAGGGTAGGGCGGTCACACTTAGCGAATTGTGAGGTGTGATTAATTAGCTTTTGACGGCCACATATGTGAGAGCGATGCCCTCCAGCAGTTAATTGCAACTCTAACACACATCTTTAAACTACAACCCCTTGTGAAAGACTTGAATATTGTTTATGTTTCAATACTGACATTACAGTTTTAATACTTACGGAGCAATTGCCAATTTAGCCAAATAACTATAGTCTAACAATTTACCTTTTTTACTATTTACTTTCATATTTTATGCGTAAGTATTAATAAAAAATATTGCAACATTATTTATTGCATTTATAGCTATAGCTGCAAATGGTGGGGTTTATTTTACATGTACTTAATATAGTGTTACCAGTGGCCAGGCATCCACTGGTCTCTTTGTGAATAAACCCATACATTAATAAAATGTAAGTAAAAACTTAGTTACATTCTCAAATATTAGTAAGTTCCATTTACCCTTATCAGTAGAATTGCGTTAGAATAAATACGTTTGAATTCGAAAGATAAAAGCATGGTTTGAGCCCATCAAGAACCTTCATGCAAAGACATTGTATTTAATCCGTGAACACTTTTATCGAGGCACATTTTAGGGGCGCAGTAAACAGTATAACTGTGTGATAAGAATTGATGTGTGTTCCAAGCAAAGATGTTCTAAAATTTAAAAGATCTGTTTTGATAAAAATGTCTCCAAGTGCTGATTAGTATCTTATTTTGTCTCATAAGTTATATTTTGAACTAACACAGCATTTTGTGGAGCCATGTTAACCGTGTCTGAAGATGTAAAAGAGATATTCTGTAACTTAAGACAACCTATCAGTCATGCCATTTTGTAGTCATAAGAATCAACATGCTAAAGACTTTGTTTTCTGAGATATAATCTCCTGTTAATGCAGACTACATGTGAGCTTGCATTATAGGATTTACTAGTAGCCATACCATAGATATAATTCAATGTTTTGCGTGCCTAATTGTAATTTCTCCAGACATCAAAATCGGTCTATCCAATGAGGTATATATAAATGGAACATAATCAGAGCCGCCATATAAATAAACTACCACCAAAACGATAGTATATAATATTCGCTGTATGGACCACCTGTTAAAGGAAATAACCACTGGATGTGGTGTATGCATGCCTGGTGGTTTTAATACTTTGTCTTGATTATTAGCCTCGCTTAAATACGAATGTCCAATACCGGAACATAAATAGCTATTCCAGCTTTAACAGCCAGAACATCTCGATGCGTCTGTAAATACTTGCAAAGGACAAGTCCAGTTGTATTGTGAAGGACAGGGAAATATTTGGTATGTTAAATTCTCAAGTGGGGACATGGTGGTGAAAAGTTTATAGTGTTTAAGGTCTTGAATAAATATGCCGAAAAGAAGGCAACCCGAACAGAACTATTGTTCTGTCTTTATTAAACAGAGGCCGAAGTGTTTGACAAGAGGCATAATTTCGAACTGTATTGTACATATTTGTCGAAGAAAACCTAACAGGAATTCCCTGCAGGCATAATGCGTGCAGTGAATGTATGTTTATTTAAACACATCTGAAAAAAATGGCTTTCACTTATATAAAATAAACCAGCCATTGGGACAGTTTTGTACATGTTAGAAATAAATGCATGCAGGTTAACTGGTACATATTATCCCCACGCGGTCTTACCAACACGGACACAAAGATTCAAAATACGTTTCTATCTTTCAAAACTTTAACAGTGAAAATCCCTAAATTATTGATTAACTTTCATCACACGATGTGATTATAAAGACAATCGCACGATGGGATTTCGCGAAGTTTTTTTTTGTTTTTTTTTTGCACCGTGTTTAAGCAAAAAGCGGTGTTAAAAGGATAATCGTTTTAAGCTAAACCCCAATTAACCTTATGTTTTGTTGTTAGTTGGGTGGATCCTGATTTTTATTTTATTTGGTTAAGCGCTGTAATAATGTTATATTTCTGGATACATACATCGATTTTTTGGTTTAATTTGTCCTGGTGATCGATTGACAAATAACCAGACACGTTATGAAGTGAAACAATAGTTCTCTAACTGTTTTCTTGATTATCTAACTATACTCCAATATTAACAATGGAAGCCAGAACAGAAATATACGCTTAATCCACCTACATGTAGTACAAATGCAATGA
Organism: Mopalia muscosa; assembly: GCA_031763545.1. Taxonomy (NCBI): domain Eukaryota; kingdom Metazoa; phylum Mollusca; class Polyplacophora; order Chitonida; family Mopaliidae; genus Mopalia; species Mopalia muscosa. Next base: position 2,309 of record JARFOD010153114.1, on the reverse strand, counting down.
TGTTGTTGTCATTTTACTAACAGGGAATCAGCGTCAAAAGAAGAGTCTATTTTCGTACATAACGCATGTTGGAGGCAACAGTTTTTTTAACATTATCTTGGTGTTTACTCATGTTCCTATAACAAGATGGAGCTATGAATACCACTAAGACCGGACTAGTATTTTTGATGATATCTGTGTGTAACTTGTGATCGTTACTTATAAAATATGTCAATTTAGTTTCAGATTATTTAATTCAAACCGAATGTTACTTTGATCAACGGGACGCAGAAGTGTATTCCAAAGATTTTAGTTTAAGGAAATGCCAGATATCTGATACGGTTTGAATTATAGGTGTTCCCAACCAACAGAGCATAGTCAGATAATCTGAGGTCTTCTTTGTTCTTCAGAGCGTATTTCTTGTGATTCAAGGCATTTTGATATGATGTTGTCAAGTTACCTACTTTCACTATTTGCTGTATTTATATATATTCAGGCCTAATCTAGCTGATAAATGTGCAAATGCTATGTTAACGTATCTCACCTCTTCTGATTTTGTTGGGGTATTCATCACCGGTAGGTATAGATGATGTTTCTTACATATAATAAGATATAGAAAGTCTACATAATGAGTTTCTAAGCAATCAGTTTGTCGGAATAAACCAGACAAGTGAAGTATTACGCAAACATTGGCCAGTCCAATTCATACATATAATAAAAAGGAAACGTGACAACAGTAGCTAGTGTTTGAAGGTAGGCTTCATTGCACTACTGTTACTAAAGCTGGCTTCTGTTACGGGACAATACGAAGCAGATCTATTGGGGCGCATGTTCGCCTCCTGTTTTACCCCATCACTGCAATCTGTTTTTAAACCTGGCAAATCAGCCAACAAAATTTGTCAAGCAGTAGCAACATTTACTATTGAATGCAATAAGTTCTAGTCATTGTTGTTTGTCTGTTTGATTCATGTCATATGATTCTGTTAAATCTGTATGTAGTATATGTTTGTGTATGTCAACCTAGTCTCTTATGTTATGTATGTTTGTATATCTTTCTGTCATCTACCTGATAGTCTTATAACCTTATTGTCTGTATGTATATCCTTCTGTCATCTACCTGACAGCCTTATAACCTAAGTTGTGGCGCAAATCATTCACTTGAATAGAGTCGCCAACAAATTAAATTATGTATGTATGTATGTTCGCCTCCTGTCATACCATTGCTTGCTGCAATTATTGTGTAGTGTCGGTAATAACTGTGATTTATTTGATTACTTTATTTCATAAGGCATAATGTAGACATCGGGTATGTAAATAAGTGTTAAAACGTTATCGCTTGGAATGTGTATTTAATTTATTAAAATAAACCTTATAATCCACATTAATTAGCACAATGGATACATTGACATCATTGCTTCAAGAATGTATTGCATAATTACAATACCGGGATTTCCAGTTATGACGTTACGACAACAGAGTGACGTCCCTTTGCGAAATAATGTTATCGGTTTACGGTAAGGGAGGGCCAATCCACGATTTTTAACCTAGGCGGTATAGGGAATATTGCATATTAGCCGGTTAACGTTAATGTAACCATATGAATTTTCTTTCCCAATGGCTTAAAACATAATTCTTTGCAAAAGTTACAATTTTTCGCAAAGGGACGTCACTCTGTTGTCGTAACGTCATAACTCAAAACCTCCGTATTGGTACTGATTCCGATAAGCATGATTTCAAGTTCATGCATTCGTCAAATTAATAACAAACCATATGGGAAAATATAAGACATTGTTTCAGTGTCCAGAGTGTAGACGTGATCTCAATGTTCCGAAGTTCAATATACCTCATACAAGCCATTTATATACTAAATGAGAATACAACACTTGGACAAACAATGTTTGTTGATAGTTGAGTTTGTATAGACTAACGATGATAGTATCGTAGGGACTGTCAGTAAGACGCCTCATATAACAAAGCATACCATACTTATTGGACTCAAAGGTTGGATGTGTTAAACAAACCATCATCAGATAAATATTGTTTCACTGTGAACAACTAATTGCTATCAATCCTCTAAATTCGTTTTACTTGTTATATTTGTAGATTCGGAAGTAGTAAAAATGTTCATTTATTTTTGTTCTTCGCTGTAATATTGTTATTAATCTGGATATTTATGTTGCATTTTTTATAATTGACCGTGGTGACGGATAAATTAATTAACCCAAACGTTTAGTCATTCATTTACTCGTTTAGATTGATTCATTGATTGATTGGTGTTTAACGCCACCTTCAGCGGTATTCCAGCTACGCCGTGGCGTGAACAAATAGTC
>JARFOD010153092.1:0-12390 GCA_031763545.1 Mopalia muscosa | reverse complement strand
GTATATGTGTCCGTCGTCATATAAGTGAAATACCCTTGAGTACGACGTTAAACACCAATCAAACAAACAAACAATCAAGGTCAGACTTGATCACCAACGAATCACCAGTGGTTTCAGAACGTATGTTTGCTCGTAACTGAGAAGGCAGACAATCTTCCGAAAAACCTAGATCACATGAACTGTTTAAAGCTTACCAAAACACCCACAGTGTTGTTTAGTAGTGTAATATGGGGCTACATTCTTCTTGTTAATGAATTCTGACCAGAGCGGTTACTTTGTCTGTATTGCATAACCAAAAAACAGTTTAACTCAGGAAAGTCTTTCTTAACGCCTTCTGTGCCCGTAAGTGTTCCTGGACCATCCCCCCATAAACCTGCAGCACAGATTGAAAAAAATAAATTTCCAATAATAACTATTTGTCACCATGTATTAAACGGCCTAAAAACATTTTCAATAATTATACTAGTTGTAATTTCAACCGAAAAACCGCTTTCTAAAAATAATTTTTGGAATATATTTAATTCCATTTTGTACAATCATCTTATTACCAAAATTAGATTTATACGTCTCATTGATTGTAACCATTCCTAAGAAGTGCCGTCACGTCTCTCATTCTTCGTTTGAACATTACTGGTATTTACTAAGTGGCATCCAAATGAAGATGTTCTCATTATGCAGCTTAAACACATATTAATGTTGGTTAGGAACGTGTTTTACTTTCCATATCTAAATAAACAAATAATGAGCTAATGGATACGGCGTACACATTTAATCAGTTGAGTGTGCGACATCTCAGATGCTGGGCCTCAAAAATCGTTGTTTCTTGCCGTCCGTTCGTTCAGAATTTTCGGGTTCAAATCGTCACCGATAGGTGCAGCGAGGGCGTCATTGCCAAGCTTCATACAGAATCGATATCACTGATACCATTGACCAGTCGACAAAGTCTCGCCACCTCACGGAACGTGTTACAGTGTGAAATCACACTCTGTTACTAATCAGATATTTATGTAAGCATTTTTTAATGAAAAAGTTTTTAGTTTCTCTGGCTATTAGTTTCGCCGTTAATTAGTTGCATTTCTTGGAATTTGAATTGTCTTGTGTTATGTTATCCTAAGCGGGGGAGGATGAGCATCCGTTAACAGCTGCGATGGTTATTAGTTCTCTTTATCGACCGTTTTCTGACCACATTTTTGAATGAAACAGAAACAAGCCTGCTTCCAAAAACAGCGGTTGTGTGATTAGATAGGGAAATCTAAAGGCCTTTGCCAGGAGTATTATTGACTTATGAAAACAAGAAAACTTCCAGGGTAAAGAGAGAGAGTGCTATAGACATGCACCAGTATAACACGTGTAGAACTCTGGATTATTTCCAAAATACAAGGATCATTATTTATCCCTGAAACAGTTAGTTATCGCTCATAGACAATATTCTCATATATAATAACAGAAGAGCGACATAATGTCTGTGGTTTTACTCATTTACTACAAATCATCCCAAGTTGTAACACAATGAACGGCACATTAATTTGTGGGTGTCTGTTCTCAGACAAATAAATTAAAGTTATCTTAAAATAAACCAAACAGTGACTTTATTCCAGAAGGGTTTTAATCTCATAATTTATCAATATAGTTATCCATCATTAAGACAAATGTCAAGTACATTTTGACTGAATTTGGCCACAGAAAAAGCAAATCATGCTATTGGAAGTTAATGTGAACGGTCTATAATAGTACGCTGGCGTCAGCTCAATGAAATAGGATCTGCGCTAGTACCTTTTATATAGGGTTGGATAACAACCCGCTGAGGTTTGCTGTGTTAAGGGAAATTAATTGGATGCATAAACTATGATGCGGTACCGACAACCAGTCTCAGAATAAAGATTTGAAACTTTTTACGCGGCGTGTTATTATTTATTTATTTATTTATTTTTATAATTATTATTATAATAATATATATTTAATTTTGAGGTATGGGGAGGAGCGACTTTGATGGCTTACTTTATAGAATGCAATAGTTTTTCCCATAAAGGAATATAGTTCTGTGTTATACTGCCATAATATATTTTTTTATTATCTCACTGTGTGGGATACAGTTTTTTTTCCATGTCTTTGATTGGTCGTTTTCAGTTCCTCGATGTAATTTAAACACTGAAGCGCTTCAACTTACATGGTAGATTTTAATTTTCTACTTGCAAGTACCAGTTGCACAGTTCCAGACAGACACGACCGACGCGAAGTTAGACGATCCCATCTATTATACTAACAGTATTTTTGTTATTTGGGGATACCACTTTCTTAGTTTGAACAGATTCTAGTTCAGAAATTTTTGCAGTTTGAAGCTGTCCGAGAATCGAACCCACGACCCCCAGAGCTAGGCACCGATTCGCAAAAATAAGCTTTTATTTTACAAATGTACAAAAGAATTCCACTTATCAAAAATACTTCGAAATGATTTCTCCCCCAACAAGGGACCGTATCCATCCTTTTGTTTATGCTTATACGTCTTGCATAGATTTTCAAGGCAAATGCAACGAAAATGGTTTATTCCATTGACGGGTTGTGTAAATTTAGCCTTATCTGGGCATACTTCCGAGTCGAGAGAGTTGATCAGCCAACAATAGCTGAAAAACAAAACCATACATTATATTTTGAAAAAATTCCACTTACAATAACAAATTAAGAGTGAATATTATATCAGGCGACGGGTATTATTTCGTTTGGGAGAAGGCCGTAATTGATGTAGCGGATTCTTTTATTTCACATAAATACAAAAGAGTTCCACTTACCTTTGTATTTTACAGAAGAGAAAAAGATTTCCACATAATTGAACATATATTTTAGTTCGAATTCTTTTTCACTTACGTTGAATTGCTTTTCATTTAAGGAAAAATCTTTTTCGACGTATTTAAAATAAGTACTTATTTCACATATGTGAAATTCTTTTTTACATAAGTGAAAATCTTATTCACTTATATAAAATAAACTCATATAAAATATATGCTGAAATAGAGTCATTTATTTTACATTTGAAGAAAAGAATTTCATGTATGAAAAAGTAACTCAACACATGTAGCCTATAAAAAGCGGAAGTGATAAAATTGCCAGCCATATCCGACAGCATGTTGGTTTTAAACAAACATCATCGAAGTCTTCACACAATATATAATTTTTTTGGATTAAGACGTGTTTTGTGTACTTTTCGGTCATATGTCGGTGAACTAAATATTTAATTTGAACCGGCACTGTTTTTTTTTTCTTTTTGTTATGCAGGGGATAATCGCCTTAATGCGGATGCCTTTGTGAATCTAACCCCATGTCTGAAATTGCCGTTGAGAATGTTGTCTGCTTTACAATTTAATCTTAAATATACATTTTAAAAACGGAATATTGCAAAGTGGCATTGAAAAAAGGTTGCTTCTTCGTTACGGTTAATTTACCCAAACCATCGTCAAGAGGAATAAAACAATAAATAATGAGGTCTGTTTAGATACAGAAAGAAAGAAAAATAAACATTTGGAAATACATTAGAATGTACAAACATGACACTAAAAATTTGCCAATCTTGTTTATATAATCTATTCTGTATCGAATTATAAAGAGTTGGCATAAATCATTCTATTGAATGGACATGCCGTTAAGACAAATAAGTAAGTAAGTACAAAGATGACAGGTAATGTAAAAACAGGTTTACAAGCGACAGGGACTAATATGCCACTTAGCAATACACATCTTACTTGATTATATAGGGGCTGACCTGTGTCAGACAAGAACAGTTGGAACAAATATTGCTGCGTGCGACACGAATTGGTGTAGGCAGTGTATTTGCGTAAGAGAAGAATGAGTAAGACCAAAACTGCTCAGTAAAACAGTTGTGAGTTTAACTTTCTGCTATAAAAGAATTTAACATATGTCTTAAAATATTTGCTGAAATACATTCTTCGGTTTCGATACAAGATGGATTTATAATGTTATAAAAATGCTTTGGACATAGTCAGCTCAGTACAATATCAATGCACATTTAACCTCTTGGGCACGTTGCCGTGAAGCTCTTCTGTCACTAAAGGTAAAATTGCAGTACGCCGTTTTTGTCGGTTGCTTCGAGGGATTATGTTTGTCCTTGATAAAATGTTTTGATCATGCATGATAAACGTCTAGTTTTTAAAAATCGAATAGAAAAAGGCATGTTAAAAGTCATTTGCAACCGTCTAATTTTTAAAACAATTCTGCAGTCCCGTTAAGTACGGTCTTAAGTATGGGTTGGTGCTTAGCTGAGCACGGAAAGCGATCTCAGCCGAGCAGGAATTATCAGCTTGAGCAAACTCAAGATCTTTTATAACCTCGGCCCCTTGTCCTATTGATGTTTTGGAATTCTGGGAAGAAGTGTAATATGACCTCCGCAGACATAACATAACATTCCAGAAGCTATGTCATTTTATACCATTGATTGGTAGCCACATTTAATAGACGTCTCTCAAGGTGTCCACATGCCGTCCATCAGTGACATAGATGTGTCGTGACTATAAGGTAACCTGACCGCTAATTGAGAAGTTGTCAGGTACAATACACCTCTGTGTGTGGGCGGCCGATATTAGCCCCTGAATCACACTCATTGTCAAGATTAATGCAAACCATATTGCATTCTTCTTAGCCTAGGGGATTCAGAATCTTACGAGTGGTAGTACTTTAAAGATAAATATTACTTTCCAGTATATGCTTCAGGGTTAGCAACTCTAATGGTCTCCTTCCAGATATGTTTCCGAGTTAGACACTTGGCTGTACAAAATAGAATCAATTTGAAATAAACACAAATATAACCAAATACACAGAGAAACTTGATGACAAGTAATTTATAAACAAGTAGCAACTTTCCTTAAAATACTAGATCACTATAATTTGCCACAGCTTAGTTTTGTCTCTGGAGTTGAAGCAATCCTGATGCGGAACAGTTTCTATAGTGCCGTCAGTAGCAGTAACTGTGTTCACTCCTGATACACGATGATTCGACTTCCCACAACATGTATCAAGACGCTGATGACGCCAATGGAAGTTGGCTCTAGGTTTAATGGCTGGTATAGATCGAAGCATTTGTCTGTTGAAATAAACTTTTTCTGTTAATGTCAATAACTTCAGTAAACATCAAGGATACCAAAATATTGTTTTCAGTTATCCAAATCCAGAATCAATTTATGAAATAAAGGTGTTAAAAGGCTTCTAAGTAGTTTTTAATGCAAGCTGTTGGATTATTTTGTAAGGAGTCAACACTGTTTGTCTCAACAAATTTATACAGTCTATATATAAACTGTTTTACACCATGAATGGTTAGTTTTAAAAAAACAGACATAATGGTGGACGAAAGCTTGCTAAATCAAAAATATATTAAAGGTGTGTCCAAATGAAGGTTGTAGGTAATATCTTACGCGTTATTATCATTTATAAATTTGCAAATCACCTACATACTATAACCAGTTGATTTGTGCCAAGTCACACGTGTCGTCGTCGTCTCTGATATTTAACCCATCAAGAGGATAGTTCTTATACTAAACAGTGCAGTTTATGATCAGAAGTCCGGTTTTTGGTGTTGTTTTTTTTAATTTATTTATTTATTTTTTTTTTTTTTATCATTTTATCTGTGTGTCTACCTGGTACAGCTGTATATAAAAAAAATATATGTTTTTAAAACTTCTGGTATACCAAGAGTTAGCTACTTATTTCGTTTCTGACGGCTCCATTTATACTAAGAATGATGTGCCGCGTGTATTAGCTAGTGATAGGATAATATGATTACATGATAACAGAGGCATTCAAATATTGTCATGGAACTACTGTGTGCATAAAATCACATGAGAGAGAAAAAGAAGACAAAAATCCCACAAATCCGTTTTGAAACTTCTTGGGAGATACAATTAACATGAATAGAGGATTACAAATTACAAATAGTTATAAAAAACCAGCTGACACATCGACTAATGAGGGTAATAAACTAAAGTACTGCCTGATCCCCAAATCAGCAAACAAATAAACTCTTATATATGAGCTCATCTTACTGGTAAAGTAAGTATACTGTCTGAGGTCAGAAACGTGTCTATAGATTTCTGATTGGTTGGTAACACTTGGAACAAGCACATGGATAACACCTGTTATTTGGTACTGACGTGTTTCGATTAAAATGTTGTTTTTAAAACCATGGTATCGGTCATACTTATGTACTACAGACTGTTGTAAAACTCGATTTCACCCTATGACAAACAGTTGCTGAGAAGTAGGAATATATTATGTTAAACCATAAATTTTGTGGTTAACAATTCTAAGCTCCAGCTTAGGGCAGACATTTTGGAGAACTACAATTGTAAAAAAAAATCTGGAATTAAACAATCTACAATGGCGAACACCAAGGACAGAAACCATGGCATCTATATTTCTAAACATTTTGTTAAAAAATATAGGAGCAGTCGAATCCGAAATATAATGTGTTTCTTTGTTTGTTTTGTTTTTTTTTTTGATTGGGGATTACCGTCGTACTCAAGGGTATATCACTTATATGACGACGGGTTGTCCACTTCACACTGCAACTAGCCTTATTACGTTGGAAAAAGGGAGGAAACCTCGTAAAAACCACCCCCGCGATAGCCGGAGCCACAACATGTGGCTCGCTCATATACCTGATGGTCGACAGGCGGACCGAAATATTATGTGAGTCAAACGATCCCACATTTTATGTTAGAAACGAAATTACGGGATGAGATATCCCCAATGACTTTTCTCAGATGCTTACGTTTAGCCTCTTTCTGTACTCATTAACTCTACACTTTTCTGAAAACTGTTTCCTCATTATTTTGGAAGTGCCATTTAGCTGGTCAGTTGCCATTATATATAACGTCTATATAACATAATGATTAATCAATAAATAAAGCCCAGTCATTTACGAGATGCCTGAGTGCACATGTATGGTTATTAATCGGCAAGAAAAGCGACGCGTCAGGTGACCATATTTCTTTAATTTGTCAAAGAAACCTGCGCTTATTTGATATCGACCGAAACGGCACCAGCTGCCAGGCGAACAGATTCCTCTAATTGGCCGCTGTTCGAGTCGTTAACAATTATAGAAAAAAATATATATACTGCATCAATTGATGTTTACTTGCAGGAAGCCTGAGTTGACTATCAATTGGCTAGAACTGACCAATTTTGATGTTTATTCTCAAATATCGGACAATTTTTTTTTTTTTTTTTTTGATCGTTACACCGATTATATTGGTTTGAGACTTTGCGACCATTTTTATCAGTGTTCAAAGTTAGCGAGATATAATTGCATTGCTACCCTCTTGAAACTTTATTCGCCACTGTTTTGGCCTTGAGTTCAAAATCACCTGGCATGAGGTTTAATAAATATATTTATAATTTATCCATTGCATTGATACCACCTGGAATTGTGTCAATTACCTGAGTCGATTATTGATCCGCAGATTATATCACCCGACAAAGTGGTCCTTAAGGTATCAAGACGTCATAAGGAATGAGAATATATGCAGGTGTTTAACGTCTATTACTCTAGATGCTCTATGTGAAGCCGTTTTATCACTTCTACCTTTATTCTACATATGCTGAATTCTTTTCCACATATGTTTAATTCTTTTCTACATATGCTGAATTCTTTTCCACATATGTTGAATTCTTTTCTACATATGTTGAATTCTTTTCCACATATGTAAAATTATTTTCCACATATGTAAAATTAATGATTCATTTTACATATGTGGAAAATAATTCCACATATTTATTTGTTGAAAATAATTCAACAAATAAATAGAATTCAGATATGTAAAAATTAATTATTCATTAAAAAAGAATTTAACATATGTGAAAAAGAATTCGACATTTCTAAAATAAGCCTTTATTCTACATATGTGGAAATCTTTTTCACTTATGTAAAATAAAAAGGAAGGTGGAACTCTTTTGTAGATATCTGAAATAAAAGCATCCACGACCTCAATTACAGACTCCTGCCTCACAGCCTGTATGTAGCGACAATAAATTTGCCCAAAAAGTACAATCTGATTGGAAGAATATCCACCCTGTGCATTTCGCAAAGCATTTATTTTCTTGCGAAGAATAAATGAGGGACACTGCAATTGTTTAATACGCCTACATTTGCGACCGATTATGTAGAGAGCTTTACTACGTCTGATTCGTCGGGAAAATAAAATGATGTAGACTACAATAAAAGCACTGAATAAGAATAAACCCGTCGCCTATATTATATTCACTCTTTATTTGTTATCTTAATTGTCATTTTTCATAATAAAATGCCTGGTTTTGTATTGTTGAATGTAGCCTAAATCTATGGGAAGTTTCGGCATGTGGCAGTCTGCACTCAATAACCTATATATACAGCATGTAGGTCATGTTTTGTTGTTATCTTGATATAGAGGATAATTTTTTTTAAATTTAATTGACTTGCAACTGTGCCCTGCTGAAGCTAAACTTGCAAAGTATGTGGGATATATTCCTATCGTCTTTGCACTCGTCTTGCGATAGGAGCACAAATGAAGATTGGATACGGTCACTTGCTGTTGGGAGAAATCCTTTCTCAGTTTCTTTGATAAGTTTAACTCTTTTGTACATATCTAAAATTAATCTTTATTTTACATAAGTGAAATTCTTTTCCACATATGTGAAACAATTAGGTTTTGGTAGTTTATTTTACTTATGTGGAAAACAATTTCACATATATTGAAAAGACTTCTACATATGCTGAAAAGAATTCTAGATATGTAAAATAAATTTTTATTCAACATATTTGAAATTGTATTTCATATAAGTGAAAATCTTTTCAACATAAGTAAAAATGAATTTCACATATGTGGAAAAGAATTGTGAAGTAAAATAAATGCAAAACGTATTCGACATATGTAGAATAAAGGAAGTAAGTGATAAAACGGCTTGCCATAGTAGTGCATGTGTGTGGTTTAATTAGCTTTCCTTTATTAGGCATACTTTCCTTGCCATCTTCCTTAGTTTGCACACACGTTATAAATGGGTTTTATTTGTGGACTTTTTTACTGTTTCATTCAAGGGGATGTCACTAGAGAGGATGTGCTGACCACCATGCCTTTCCAGAATTACGTGGACGTCTTTATGGTAAAAGGCAGAGTCTTGAAAAAGGCTCTAGAACACGCCGTTGCTAAGTACGATTTAGAAGCGCCACGTGGAGAATTTCTACAAGTGTCAGGTAACGATCGCATGAAGTGACTGTCGGGAGCTCCTTTCGTCTCTTTTCATGGAACTTGGCTTCCTGAATTCTTTGAATTGTTACCTAGCAATAGTGTTATAAAAATTGTTTTTTTATTATTTCCAAAACTATATAAATACATTACGACCTTCTTTTGAAGGAGTCCCTGACAAATTACTTATTCTAATTACAGTCCTTGTAACTTTATAATAGCTCCAAATTAATTTTGGTGGAATAGCGAAAGCCTAGTTAACTAAAATGAACGTTATAACATCTACTACCTTGAAAACATGGAGGCACTACCACGGGTGTTTTTACTTTCAGGCTTACAGCTGGTTTATAACTTACATGTGGAGCCCGGTAAACGTTTGATGGATGTGAAAGTGCTGTGTCATCGTTGTGTTTATCCACACTACGAGGCCGTTGTGGATGACGAAACGTACCCAATCGTTATGCCCGAATTTACAGCTGCTGGAGGAGACGGGTTCGACTTTGAACTTGGAAAAGAGGATAGGCTGCATTTAAGTATGTTTATAAAATGTAATTATACTAAATATATCACCCAGCAACCCAATAACAGAAAACTAAAACTGATCTGTAATGATGTAAGAAAGTTGGTAGTAAAATCTATTCCTAAATATCTTTTTATTGCAATCATTTCCTCTTGAATGGTACTTTCTTTCTAGATTATCTGGAGGCTGCAAAAATGTATTCAGAAAACTATTTTACTTAATTTGTAATTTTTGTATTTCTATCTCTGATTCATGTTATCTTATGATGGCCTATTTGTCATTACAGACTATTTGGATTCGGATATGTTCTCTACGTTTGTTACAAAGAACTCTCCTGTCTACAGTCCAACGGAGGGGAGAATACGTATCTGTGGCCAGCATGAATCAATTCACTGTCCAATAACCGTGTCCTCGTCTACCAGTCTACAATATGGACTATGGTGTACTTTAGCTGCCATTGTCTCGCTGTATACCTTCTAGTTAGAGCATTCAGAGTGGGTTTGTTTGTTTGGTTGATTCGGGTTTTGGGCCATACATACAAACAAACAAAAAATAAGCGAGTGGGCTTACTAATCCTACATCGGTGTGCCGTTAACAGGATCAAATCCGTCTGTCGACCCTCGGGTATATGAGAAAATCCCACGATATGACTCCGGCAATCGCAGGAGTCTTTTTAGAAGTGAAATACCCTTAAATGTGACATAAAACCCCAAACATACAAACAGATCCCTTTATTACACCCGAACATGACTAAACACTAATCGCTGACGAAGGACAAATGTATAAACCTACCTCTATAGACCTTCCATTCATTAGTTATTAGTTACTTTAAAAAGTGATAACTTTTATTTCAAAACTTTTAAGGAAAATTTTTATTTTAACGAATGGTATGTACTGAAGTGTCAGTCTGTTTGGTTGGATGCTATTTCCAATTTCCAATTTCTATAACTACAAGTATTATAATCAGACTGTATTCTTGTTAAATGTGACGCGATGCCTGGCCTTCTCTTTTACATTCAGTACACAAGCACGATGTGTCCGTTGGTCAGTGGCTTGTTGATTATAGGCACAATTGTCATTGTCAAGAAGTGTACACTTCTATGACTGTAATTGTATTATATTTACATACGCAAAATTAAGAGGGAGTGTTTTCTATGTCTCTTGTTAAATATCCTGTCGCAATATTGTTTTCTATGATTAAATCTAACACTATTCTACATTCGCAGAGGCTATTGCTGTTTTATAAAAAGTATGAAATTTTACCCCTCAGCCTCTACAACTTTCCAGCAAAATGTGTCAGCCTCAAAATACCATGCGTGAGAGACATGGTATCGGTAGTATAGGAAGGCAGTTGTTTAAATATAAGTTTAATGATCTCTTATCAAAATAAAGAATACATAGTGACAATGCGAGTCTCTGGATGTTGGCAAGGGAGGTAATTTAATCCTTGCAAAGCGATCCTCTGACGTCACAACATTCGTGATAGTGGAGCTTTTAAATGACGTCAAACACATTTATGCATAGTGTTTTACTGAAAAGGCTACGAATCTCGACCGTTTTGACGTCAGACGACCGCCTACAACGTCCATTTTTGACGTTACGAGACTCCCATTGTCACGATAAACGAACATTTCATGTTTTTTGCGATTTCAATACGGTACCATATTTAAACAGAAACGCCGAATAATTCAGACTAAGGGCTTGTTAAGTAGGGTCAATGTTTTTTATGTTTTGTACTTTATAAATTCTCATTTATTTGAAATGTCAGGTTATCACTGTTGCATCTAAACAGTTTTGTAGAAATGTTTTTATTTTTTAATTTCTCCCTTTTTATCCAAAATATTCTGTTTTCGTATAATGTATATTAATCAGTTTTTTATCAATTAGTTTGTATTTACTTTTAAGCTACAATTGATCTATGTACATATACGAGTACTTAATTATGTTTTGCTCACCTTTAAACAGAATCCACAGCTAGAATTATTGACATGGTTATTCACCAAGTGGCAGAAAATGGTTTATTAAAATGTTTTCATAAACGTCTTGTTAATCCTTTTTTTTTTTTACTTTTGTGTCGGCATGCATCAAAGAAATCAAGAATCAATAGTATATACAGATGTTTCTAGCAAATATTGTTTTCGCAGGTGTGGATCCTATCGTTTCAAGTTGATCGCATCATGGAGGTATAGCAGGAAAAATGCTGCCGTGTTCAATGATCATTTCCAACGGGAAAAGGGTTGACATGTATATTCTCAGTTTCGTCAGGGGAAGAACAACATCCCATATGCTCAAAACAAATGCTCAAAGGGGCATAGATATGCTTTATGCGCATTTACACAATTCGTTATATATACTTATTACACTATTGGGACGTTAGATACACATATAAAAGTGGCAATTAGTTTTGTAGTTATAATGATTTGAAAATATTATTTTGTAAAAGATGTTCCACAGTTAATGTAGGTTCACACATATTTCCACATTAGAATGATTCCACAAAATGTGCATATTTTTTCTTACTTGAATGATCTACTATATTTTATTGGCCAACAAATTAGTAGCAAACATGATCAATGAACACATAGAAGCCAACGATTTGATTACACAACATCAATATGGCTTCCGAAAAAACCACTCGACTTATCACGC
>JARFOD010153081.1:0-12392 GCA_031763545.1 Mopalia muscosa | reverse complement strand
TGTATTTTTGTCCGTCGTCATATAAGTGAAATACCCTTGAGTACAACGTTAAACACCAATCAAACAAACAAACAAAATAAATTGGACTATTTTCTATTAGAATATCTCTATCATGAACTTCATACTAAACTTTAAAAAAAACAAAACAAATAAAGCATTTTTGGGGGTACCATTTTGAGCTCAAGTGGTCCAGCAAGACTTAAACAATCCATATACCACATGCATTTAAATTATTTGATAAGGAATCTCTAGATTTTGAGAAGATTGTGTATAATTAAGTGTTTATGTCTTATTCAGGTGAATTGGCAGGTGCCTGTGGTGGATCAGACTCAGCTGGAGGTATTGCTGACTTGTTGTCTTTACAGGTAAGCCGCTTTGTCAGTTAATTGTTTTAGTATTTGATCTGAATTAAAAACTCCAGAGAAGATTCCATAGACTTGATGTAGTCACATTTGGTTATTTGTTACCTTTTTAAGTTAAACTATAAAACATAAATTTTGTAGCAACAGGTTAGTGTTTAATGATTGCAGGTATTTTTCATTCTCCTTTTATTTTACACACAAGTAAATATATTTTGAATAAATAAAGAGAGAAAAATGTGCTTGCCTCAACAGGGGTTCAAACCTAAGACCTTTGGGTTACAGGCCCAACACTCGACTTTAAGTAGCTATGTGTACAAGTAGTCTAGTGCTGATCAACGTTAAAGTAAAATTTCAATGTTTTTCTTTGATCATTATACTAGAATCTAAGTACTGTTACATTTGATGATTGCAGTAAAGCTTCTTACATTGGTCTAGCTGAATAATTGTTTGTTTTTATAACAGACTTCATCTTAGAGCGCGGATGGTTGGAGGGAACTTCATGTTGCCCTGCTGCTCTCAGAGATAAATGGGAACAGGAAGCTGATATGTTTGTGGTGTCTGTATTGCATCCTGTTGTTCTGTGTTTGTCCTGTCTTGTCTTTGTTTGTTGCCAGTGTTGTCAAGGGTTGTTCCCTACACCCATTGGGCTGGCATGTCGTCATATATGTCGACATTAAACCCCAATCAAACAATCATCTTAGAACGGTTTCACTTTTAGTTGTCTTTGTAATATGTCCTTTAGCTGTCTTGTTTGTGTTTGTTGCCCGAAGCTTCCTGGGGGATTTCCTTCACCATCAGGCCCGCGGCCGTGGCTCAGTGGTAGCAGTGCGCTTCCTGAACTTAACACGGGTTCGAGTCTACCTATCGACCATCAGGTATATGTCACATGTTGTGGCTCCGGCAATGGCGGGGGTGGTTTTTAAGAGGTTTCATCCCGGTTTTCCACCGTAATAAGGCTGTGTGAAGTGGACAAACCGTCGTCATATAAGTGAAATACCCTTGAGTACGACGTTAAACACCAATCAAACAAACAAACAAACCTTCACCATCATTTGAATTTAATAACCCTAGATGTTATACCCCTATCAAACAAAGCCTATCTGTTATGGTGTCTTGTAATTGTCCTGTCTTTATTGTCAGTAACACAAAAAGTTGTTTCATTTATCTATTGATTGTCATTTGCATGCAGTGACATTAGGAATGACACAAAACCCCAATCAGTCAACCTATCTTAAATTGGTCAGGTGTCGAGGGTGGTTTCCTTCACTCATTGGGCTGGCACCTCATCATATATGTAAAATATCTTTGAGTACGACGCTTCCCCCAACCAAACAAACAAACAAATACATTGTTCAGTGTTCTTTATCTTTTACAGTGGTTGACCAGTGACAACAAAGGGACATAAATATGTTACTCATATAACTAGGAGTGCCCCCTTTGTCATTGCCTAACACTACCAAGATTTGAATATTCAGTTGAATTACATTATTTAACTATGAATAGGTGGCACTGCTTGTTAAATAAGTAACAGATTTACCCCCCTTGTTTGCCACTGGTCAACCCATTACAGCTTGGGCTATTTTAATTTACAAAATGACTTAAAAGTTAAGTATGTTTAAACTTCATGTCATTGATAGGGATATGACCAGATGTATGCTGTCCAACCTGCTCCATGGTGTCCTCACCTAGAAACTGTCACGGGTCTTCCTGAGCGTGGATTAAACACATCTGATCCCTGCGAGCAGTGTGGCAATGTTGGAGAAAACTGGGTCTGCCTAGTCTGTTATAAAGTACGATTTCCTTTTTTCACTATTTTGATTTGATTATGTACGTGTGAAATCTAAAAAAACTTATCTCTAAGCTGGTATTTTTCCGCTTTTAAACGCATACATAAACAGTGGATATGTATCCCATCTTGATTTTGGAGATCAACAAGTATGGAGCTCAGAAGGAAATGAAATTTTCGAAATCTGTTCGTCATTTGCCTTCATTCTACCTCTTGTCATGTTCCAAGCTCTATCTATAAAACTACTCAATGTATCAAGCTCAAACTCGTTTCGCTTAGCAAGTGACTTATTGGGACTCTGCTCTGTCATGGTATTATTCATGTAACATTCTTTGAAGTTTGTGTGTCTGTCTATCCATCTGTTCTTTGCCTCCACTCTACCTCCTGTCATATTCAGATGTCTATCTCAAAAAGTACTCAATGTATCCAGCTCAAACCTGTTTCATTTAACAGCTGACAAATTGGAACTGTGCACTGTAATGATACTGTCATGGTGCTATTTATGGGACATTCTTGGAAATTTGTCTGTCTGTCCATCATGTACCTTCACTCTACCTCCTGTCATATTCCTAGGTCTATCTCCAAAAGCACTCAATGTTTTGAGCGGAAATTTATTTTATTTTTAACAGCTGGCATATTGGGACTGTGTATTGTCATGATACTATCCATGTAACATTCCTGAAAATTCCATCCGTCCGTTGCCTCCACTCATATTCTGATCCCTATCATGTATCTGTGTGTCCGGGAAGCTTGTACATGCTGTATCTTGGCTACTATTTGATGTAGGCTTTTGAAACTTGCACAAAGCATTTTTCTATGTAGGCAGATGTGCAGCGTAGAATTACGGAATTATGCAAATTTCCCCATAAATTATGCAAATTAGCTACATTTGTCAGGGAAGATTGTCCACACTGTATCTTAGTTACTATTTCACTTAGACTTTTGAAACTTGCACAATGCATTCTTCTATGTACGCAGATGTGCAGCGTAGTAAAAAATCACAGAATAATGCAAATTTCTGCATAATTATTGAAATTTGCTTTGTCAAACTTATGTTTTTTTTGTTCCAACTCTGTCCTGGCTGTGTCTTGGTTATTGTTTAACAAAAGCATTTGAAACTTGCATACTGCATTCTTATACATGTGCAACATGTAGTTCATGCGTGTTGTGTGGACTGCGGGGGTGGGAGGCATATTGCTTAGCAATCTTTGATTGCTTGTCTCTTGTTTAATTCATTTCTCCTCTGCCCTTGCGCAGATGAACTGTTAAAATGCTATTTCATTCTGTCTACATCATTGTTTTCTGTTATACATTTTGATGTTATCTGCATGTGTTTTGGCCCATTTGTGCACTCTTAGGCCTTGTATTTTCGTACAATACAATACATGGCAGTCAAGTTTATTATTCATACATTTTAACAACTTTGCTCACTTTTGCCCTTGTGTTTTCACTCTTCAAGCTGGTATATTCTATCCCTAGGTCCCTTATGCAATATAGATAAAAATAATTATTGATCACAAAAATAGGTTATTTTAATTTAAATGAGTGGAAAAGTGGATTCTATGATATATACTATGTAAGTGATAGTGTCAACTATTGTTGAAAGTGTATTTAGGATGAAAGGATAGGTAGGATGGTAGATAAAATTTATTTGATATTGTTAACCTTTAACGTGACAAAATGTTATGATAATAAATGATAAAGATTATTTTAATTTAATTTTTTCTATTTACTCTGGATGTTTTCTGTTTCACAGGTGTTATGTAGTCGTTTTGTGAACGAGCACATGTTGTTCCATGGGGTGTCTGAGGGTCATTTGATGGTGTTGAGTTATGCAGACTTATCTGTGTGGTGTTATGGATGTGATACCTATGTGGACAACCCTGTAAGTGGGTCAAGTCCATTAACTTTTGATAGTTTTCTTACTTTTATCATTTTTTCAAGTGTCACACAATGTGGCTCTTGCCTTCGTTCAGTTTTTGGAAAGGTCTCCTTCTGGCTTTTCATTGGATTTAAACAAGGAACACGAAGTGGACAATCCGTTGTCATATAAGTGAAATACCTTTGAGTACGAAGTTAAACACCAATCAAACAAAACAAACAATCTTGATTATGCAATTTACCACAGTGCCAATGCTAAGCAATTGAAAAATTTATAATTTTTACAAAAATGTTATTCGAGTACTGGCATTTTATATTCATCACATTTGTTTTTCTTATTTCAGGCCATTTTTCCAGCAAAGAATTCTGCTCATATCTCCAAATTTGGTACTTCTCTTACACCATTGGCCAATACATAAGGCCTAGATTGTGACTCGCATTTACACGTGTACAATGAATTCTCTACTTTTGACCAATAAAAGAGGATTATATTCGGATTTACATCTTTCAACCATCACCTTTTATTATAAAAATAGTCAGTATTCTAGTAGTTTATTTTGAATAAAGAGTAATATACTCAGTCATGTGATACATGTCAGTGGAAATTCTAATATGAGTAATATACTGTTGTATGTAAGCTACAAACTACATGTATGTATAATTCTGTAAATTAGTTGTGATTGGCATCTTTAAACCATTATCTTAAATTATGAATATAATTAGTATAAATTATTTAGAATAAACTTTGTGCTGTTGTATGTAAGATACAAAATATCTGTAATTCATAGTTTTTTCAAGGTACTTTTCTGATTGGGAACTTTAAAAATTATGAATATAATCAGTAAGCTTATAGTAAACAATAAAATACTTTTGTGTTTTAGCTACATGTACAAACTGTTTGCAGTTTATAGTTTTCTTCAAAGAATTTTTGGCCCCGTGAGGGAGCGGGTGGGCCATTGCCCTGCAGAATACTCCCTCTGCGTCCTTGGCCGATCGTAAGAGGCGAGAAAAGAGGTTGCTTTCTGTAGCCCTGGTGTTCTCAGAGCTAAAGGGTAACAGGAAGCAGATTTGTTTGTGATGTTCTGTATTTTTGTCTGTCATCATATAAGTGAAATACCCTTAAGTACAACGTTAAACACCAATCAAACAAACACTAACACTACTTGTGTCTTACAGACTTGTGTGTCAAGGGTAACAACTCTGTAACAGCTGTCCCGGTTACTTCCCTTGGTGCACTCTGTTCTGTATCAACTTTTGACAGTATTTTTCGAAAACTTTTTGTAAAGAACTCCAATATCTGCTTATAAAACCCACAAAACAGCATCTATTATCTTAAAATTAATTAGGCTTTCATTTTGGTGCCGTTCAATGAATCATAGTATACTAGTAGGCCTTTGTTGGACCCTTATCTTTATTCATTTATTTATTTAGTTTTGTTTTGTTTTCTGTGTTACTTGCACCACGTCGCCAATGTGTTTCATACAAGACATTTCTGAATAACTTTATACTGCAAGTTATCTTTTACCAATTGATTTACCAAATTCGTTACAAGTGAGACCCAACTGATGCATGGAAATTAGCTTGAGTCAACAGTTACCAGAACAGGTGCACTAGTGGAACCCATTGAATCTACTGACACTGAATTACCTGGTATGTATTAAGAAATGGATTTGTTTTTTGAAATAAATTTACATCAAAAATAATCCATCTGATTCTTGGACAAGAAACTAATACCATATCAATAACAAAATAAATACTCCACTAGTTGTTTTTCATAATCATAATGTAAATTTATAATTTACAGATCCTACTAAGACCCAACCGACAGCTCCGTCAACAGGAACAGATAGTGATGCAGTACCCAGCACTTCATTTGCTGCTGATGTGCCCATGGTGAGCACTGAGTCTGAAATACCATCCACATCAGTTTGTGAACATCCCACTTCATCTTCAGCAACTGATACTGACACAGATGATGCAGACTCAGATGGTTCAGATATTTACAATGAGTCCTTAAATTCAGACCAGGGTATGGAAAAAATTCTATGCATTAGCTCCATTGATTTTATTATTATATATAATATAATTGCATTGTATGTCCGAAGAAATTATTTACATAATATTTCATAGCCAATATTAAAAGCAATAATAAAATAATGAACATAATTTAACATTTAATCAGTTACAGTCTAGCGGTCTTAATTATTCTTTAACAGCTGATATATTTTATTTCAGTAGACAAAGATGAAACTAGTGCCTGTCAAGTTGATGGGAGGTCATTTCGAGGAAAACGGTGTGAGATACGATATCCACGGTTATATTTCAATCAAAGGACTGATGGACACCACTGCAAAATATGTGAGGCTTGGTTTACAAGTGGGAAATGGGCAAGTGTGCCATGTAGACTTGGTAATCACCCTGGAAGGATTTTGTCCAATCACCAGCAGGCTGTCAGTTCAAGATGAGCAAACAGCAAGGACAATTTTTTTCTCAAATAACAGCAGCTTCAGAGAAATCAAAAGAGGATGTCGTAACAAAAACACTTAACACTTGTTAAGAAGTTGCTGAAAGTTGTTCATTTTATGTCGTCAAAAAAGGTGGCCGTTCGAAATAACTTCGAAGACTTCATCAGGTTTGTCGCCAATAAGCTTAACAGTGAAGACTTATCAACACACATTCTCAAAAATCAACGTATGCTACGTATCTCAGTTCACTGTCTGTTGATGAGTTTACAAACGCCATTGGCACTTAGCTTGAAGAGAGTACACTTTCCAAGATTATGTTAGCCACGGGTATTGCATTATCGGCTGATGAAACCACAATTGTTGACTATCGGCTGATGAAACCACAATTGTTGACTATCGGCTGATGAAACCACAATTGTTGACCGGCGGGAAGAACTAGCTGTATTTATCACATACATGGATGAAATAACGGTAACGGTGAAGACAGATTTTATTGGTCTTATCCATGTTGCTCAGACAAGTTTTGCAGCTCTCTTAGAATCAATAAAGACAATATTTATTGCAAAAGGCCTGGATATCACAAAAGTGCGGTTTTCTGCGTAGATTAAGACATTTATCTCCCCATATGATCTACATGAACTGTAGAAATCACAGGCTTGCCTTGGTGTTAGTTCATCTCAAGAAAGAGTTTCCATTCATTTCAAATGTTGATTCTGTGTTGGATGGGCTGTGGAAACTATTCCACTATTCCCCACAAAAGAACGAAATATTGAAAAACGTTCAGGAAGCAGAGACAATCACATCACTGAAAATACTGAAAGTGTCCACAACAAGATGGTTAACACACGGAGAGGCCAGCATAAGGTTGCTACAAAGACTTAGCCAAGTTCTAGATGCCTTGGATTCTATCATTTCTTCTAATCATGGCAGATGTTCTCAAACTAGTCAACATTCTCTCCAAGACACTTCAAGAGAGAAATTTACCTATTGCTACACTATCCACAAAGGTTATTCGAATAAAGGAAAACATTTGCGACCTCTGCAGCAACCCAGACAGCCCGCATCGCATCTGGTTAAAGAAGTCTGCAGAGGACAGGATTTTCGGTGTTGCCTTGGAGAGGGGTGACCTTGCAAGGAGAAACCGGTCTCACAGTAGCTCAGGTGTGAGCAATACTATTGACATTAAATGCTTTGAGTCGCGCTTGCTGTAAGAACTGGACACAGCTTTTCAGGTTAATCCAGTTGTAAGTGCTTTTGATTTGGTTAACCCTGCTTTGCTCCCTGACAAAGATGATCAAGAGTACAATAGTTACGGTGAAACTGAAACCTCAAAACTGGCTGAATTTTATTCAGTGCCAATGACAGACACCTTTCAGGGCTCCACAAAAGCCCAGGAACCAGTGATCCATCAGCTCGAGAGTGATGAACTTTCACACTTCAAAGGCAGTTTATGTGAAGCCAAGCGACAGCATACAGACTGGGTGATGCGTTAAATGAGAAAAATGAGACTTTCCAAGACTGAAGAGGACATTAGAAAATTTGTGGACACCAATAAATCCATGCAATTGATTAAGGCTTACAGGTATTTGAAATGTGACAATGGTGAACAGTTTTTTATAAACATACTGAGAGTTTAATATTACCAACTTCTACAGCTGAAGTTGAACGTGCATTCAGCTGTCTCAACCTTCTTTGTACCGACCTGAGAAGTACCCTAAGTCAGACAAACCTGGAACATCTGATGAGGATAAACCTGGAACATCTGATGAGGATAAACCTGCTTCAGACTTCTTCTGGGCTGACAGATGAGGACTGGGAAGCAATTGAGGATGTATTTAATCACAAGCCAAGGCGCATAGTTTTGTCAAAAGTGTAGTTTTTTTGTAATATTGCAGGTTAGTTGATGTTGTTTGACTGTGCTTGACTTAGTTGATGTTGTTTGACTGTGTTATTTCTGCCTATTATATGGCTCGAAACCAGTCTTCAGTGGCTCAATCCCCCCTGCTATTTTGAATAAATAAAGCAGGGTTATTTAGTAAGAAAGAGTTTTGTCATTTTTTCACATAAAATGTTTGTACAAATGCAGCCAATGTAATCCCATGGTGTCTTTACTAAGCAGGATCCAAAATTAGTTCCAACAACCAGTGTTACTCAACAAATAAGCCGACAATTTATTTGGTTCAATGTGCTTTTTAATTTTAAGTTCAACGGCTGCAAAAAATCCCCATGCGGCTTTATCTATTTTTATTAGCCCTCCTCTATTTAACTTATTTGTTCAGGTGTTCTATTTCTCCCCTTCTATCATAACCATTTTGATGGAGATTGGGTCTTGTGTTGTATTCCTATTTCTGAGAAATTTCCTTAGTACATAACCGCCTATGTATTGAATGACATCTCTTTCTCTACCAGATAATGAACTTGTGCTTTCAACAACTTTACTTTGACTTAATAAAGATTTAAAAACTAACAGCTGATTTAAAATTTCTCGTAAGAAAACTTGCTGTGTCTTTGCTATAATCTTACGGAAGTGCAATGTTGCTGTGAACTTTGACTAAGGAATTGTTTCATGTCATTCTAATTGTTAACACTTCTTCACCTTGTACGGAATGCTGAAATGACCATTGTTCATCTTTTGAAATATTTCCCAGAACAATATTCACCAATCTGATGAACTCGACAGAAAATGATTACATACAGTACAGGGCAGAAATAACTTGACATGTTACGCGATTCTGTCCCGATTCTTACAGGACTACACAAAAACCAAAATATTTCTAATCGGGGCTGAAGGATCGATTGATTGATTGATTGATTGGTGTTTAACGCCACATTCAGTGGTATTTCAGCTACGCTATGGCGAGAACATGTTGTCAAAACAATTTTATCCAACGCTCTTTACCCAAACACAAATTTCCATAAGGCTGTAGCAGTAAACATCAAAAATAGAAACAAATGGACTGAAATGTAATATAAACAATTTAATAATGTTAACGTTTTTTTTGTTTATTTGGACCTATTCGATTTGACCAATTTTGCCATCAGGGCTGTCTGCTGATTGCCATTGAGGTTCGCTTCAGAGTCGACTTGTTCTAAAATAGGATATGCAGTTAAAAGGACCATGTTTGACATTCAAAGAGTCTCTATTATCTCAGTACAACCTACTCTAACCCAGACGACAGCAGCGTGATACTTCTTGAATACTTCTGTAGAGATGGAAAAATAGCTTTTCTTTAAATTGTGTTTATATATAGTATTTAAAGAATGCAGCACTAAAGTACAAAATATTTTATTTGAAAGTAATGTAGTAATGTTCTGGCTAAGGAAGGTGTTGAAGTCAGTACTGTGCTTGGCCACCGTGAGCTGCAGTCCATTGCACAGACTGAAAGAGTCCAGAGAGTAGAACTCTATCCGATTCTTCACGCAATTCATAGTAAAGATGCAAGCTTCTAAGGCGCTGGGTTACTTTGGCGTAAGCGCCTGTCCAGTTCGTCCAAAAAATTCTCAGTAGGGTTTTGATCTGGCGATCGTGATGGCCATGGCAGAACATTAATGTTCTCCTCTGTTAAATATGTCGTATGCGGCCTCGCACTGTCCTGCTGAAGGAGTAATTTCTGTTAATCCATAAATGGAAACATTTGAGAATGCTGAATTTGATCAGGATAACGGTTAGCTGTCAGGTTGCCTTGAGCAAGCACCAGTCCACTTCTACGTGTGTCAGTTTCTTAAGTTCCAGACGTGTACATTCGTTCACCAGCTACGTAAACATCGATGGTGGTGTTGGAGAACAGGGCCAATGTATGGTCTTCTAGCCCGTAAACCACGCTCTCGAAGTAAAAATCCCGCAGAAACATCTCACAATATATGTTATATTTTGTCAGTGTATTTTCTCATGTTTTCCCATGCCATTGTAAACAATAAACGATATATCTTGTAAATCAACATTTTCTTGTGACATTTGACCTATGCATTTTTGACAGAGTATATAATAAAAAGAGAGGAAGTGCTATCAACCCTTATCGAACCTACAAATAAGAATACTTTGTCGCACAATTGATTCACTGTTCATCAATAGATTGCTAAATGGTATGTAAGTCTGTGTTCAAACAATAACATGAATGTTTTTCGTTAACACCCAGACGGCTGCATGTGTCAATTTTAACACAGTCTTAATGGAAATATATATCGACAGTAAGCCGATATTAAAACCACCACAATTTTTTTTTTATAAGAGAAACTTTTGTGACAGTAACCACCTTATGTTTGAGAAAACACACGTGTATCAAATTACTTTCTGTATGTGAAACCGACACTGATTCGTATAGGCCGTATTTTACTCGATCGCTAAAATGCCACTTATAAAATATGCTGCCACTTTCTTCATGTATTTCAAAGATTTTCAAGCATAAACATATATACGTTTATGGTTATGATATCTAGGCTAAATATAATGTGGGGGGATACCAACTGCCCAGCGCTTTTGCAAACAAAACCCTTAAAGTAACACTTGCCCTATATTGACATACAAAGTATGGATTGTACGCATATGACGTACATCATACCTTAAACAATCATTGAAATGAGCTTGGTTAGACAGCATAGGCCACAATAAAGAGGATATACGAGAAATCGTTTTCTTTTGTTAATCTCGTTGGAACAAGTATGATAGACTTCATGCTATATCGAACTTTATAATATTCATAAATCATAAGTTGTGAATTAATATTTTTCAAACTGTAGCGGTAGATACCAAACAGAAAAAAACAATCAACGATTTTCTTTATTTGCAATATTAATGTAAAATAACAACAATGGCGGTGTTATATAGTATAGTATACAATAGCACAAATACTTTAAGAAATAGAATTGAAAGTAGGAGACGATGCAAAATAAAACGCCTGTTAAAGCATACACTGGATCCGCGTATAAATCTGCCTAACAGTCGAGTCCAAGTTAGATACTTACATAAAGCGGTCTGTGAAGTCTACAGCAATAAATCGCTACATGCTCACTTCCAAGGCATAAAACACGGAATTTTTCCGATTGTATCCAGAGGAGGATAATCCCCATCTTCTCAAATTACGTGTGTATAGTGTTATGTATCCACATCATGGTAACCACCATGTTCCCAAAGGGTATAATATGATATACATCCACAATTGGATGTTTTCAATGTGACAAGTGCAAAGTATAATATATCCGCAACAGGATAATAACCATGTGCTCAATGTCATGGGTGTATCCCCAATAGGATAACCAATGAAGATCTCGAATTTGACGGGTATGTAATATCCAGATAAGATAGAAGCCCCCTTAATACCTAGGCTATGTTCAGAATTTAATTAAGTATAACACTGTGTAAATGCTGTCACAATGTAGCCTAAATTGATGAGTAAACTTATCGCTATATCATTTGACTTTGTTAGAGCGAACACTCTAGACCACTCCGCCACGGAGACCTAGACAGGCATTTGCATCTAATAAACAATAATGTTAGTGTTGTTGTTGCAGTGCAGTGAACCACTTCTGAACAATTTACATTTAGGCAAAAAGTTATTCTCTTTCAGTTTACCTGATCAATTGCAGCGACTAAATCTAAAAACTGTCTGTTGTCCATTGGTTCGTTCGCCATTGTGGTACTTTAAACGAAGATTCAACGAACCCTTATGACGAGAAAAACAAGCCCTCACTGTTCCACTTTAATGCCCGCAAAGCGTTCTTGGTTACCAACAGGAAGCGTGTACGCGCATGCCCAGTGAGGGATCTCCGCACAGATGTGTATTATTTATTGGCAAATGCGCATATACTACATAGGTTTAACATAATATATATTTATCATATACCTATGAGTCTCACCACACAGATACAAAGGCATCGTATATTTATCCGTATCAGATGGTT
>JARFOD010153070.1:0-12392 GCA_031763545.1 Mopalia muscosa | reverse complement strand
TGAATCTGTCCCCTCTTAGACCCTTCTCTTCAAACTATCTTAACAGTGCGGGCGTCAAGATCCATTCATGGATCTCTTGTTTTATATTTATTTTCGTTTCGTCATATTTAGCAAATACTTTTTCCTCATAAGTTTCGTCATAAATATCGTCATATTTAGCAAATATTTTTTTAAGGGCAGATTTTCATTTTTTACATATATTTTGATCAATTGTTCAAACACTAACTTGAATTTAGAAAAACCCTATGACAGTTTTTTAGTTGAAATACCGGTCTAGTAGACATGCAAGTTTGAAGAAAAAATCTCAAACCATCAAAGAAAAATGAAAGTTACAAACAAGGGTCTGTTTTAAAACATTATTTGACGTTTTTCTTTATTTTTGTCATTATAAAATAAAACGAATCATAATATGACATTATATTTAGAATTTTGAAATCCTCTGCTTTCTAAATATGTATGATGTCAATATAATCATCCTTTGGAAATACCTGCAAAAGCCACCAAAAGATAAGAGTCGCATTTTTTACTCCTGACTAGCGGTAGAGACCTTAAGTTTGCATACTGCAATCTGATTGGTCAATAGTTTGTTTTCTATTCTGTGGTCTTTCTTTTGAAATACTGATCAACTGATGTCTAAATTTGCTGATAATGTTTGCCGTATGAACACATCATCTCAATTTCCATTGTTATTGGTATATCCTGTAAAGTTTTTGTGTACCGCAAACTGGTTGGTTGGTGTCTGTTCCATACTTGAAGTGTTCCTTTTTAATGCTCAAACTTGTGAAAAGGGCCCGCTGCAGCAGTGGCTTAGTGGTAGCATGTTTGCTTACTAAGCTAAACCTACTTCGATGTACTGTTTACGGAATCGAGTCTGCCTGTTGAACATCAGGTATATGTTGTGACTCAAGCAATCGTGAATTTTTTTACGAGGTTTCCTCCCGGTTTACCACCGTAATATGCCTAGGTGCAGTGTGAAGTGGATAATCCGTTGTCATATAAGTGAAATACAGAGCAAAACACCCAATCAAACAAACTTTTGAAAAAGTGATTTAATCAAAACTGTTGTGAATGTTTGCTCAAGTTTGACTTTCATTGCATTAGACCCTTGTATAATATTGTGTTGCTTACTGCATTTTTAGAGGATGTTTGTCCATTTCTCTATTCTGTAAGAATTGTAATATATTATATTCAATTTTGGTGTGCAGGTTTGATTGGGGTTTAACACCATACTAAAGGTTATTTCACTCAGGAGACGCGTCATAACAATATGTGAGGCAAACCACCCTCAATGCGACTGGCAACAAACAAAGACAAGAAAGGACAAATACAAGAACTTCTTTTAGCTCCGAGGGTAACTAGAATCTTTCTCTATACACTTGCAATTTGGCCGTGAATGAATGTCTAGTGAGTAACAACTGTCAATTGCTATTCTTTGTTTTTTTTAATAATGTTTTCTCTTACAAAAAATGTGCTGGCAAGTGAATCATTAAACAATTCCTAAATTGATTTTAAACTAAGAACCAAATCAAGTTGAAGGCAAATATTGGGAGATAACCAATGAAAAATAACTTACACAGCAGCAGCAACTAATTACTCAATTCAAACCTTATTTCCCTTTAAACAAGAAGTATTTAGTCTCCATCAGTTAATCTCAGATTGAGATAGCCAGTGCAGAGTTACATCAACTAGAATATATACAGAGAGAAATGGATGTATATTTTACAAAAACACTGGATAAAAGAGAGGATAATTTGTTGAGACAAACAACATTCACAATTAAGTTCTTTTTGAGAAGATCTTTGAAAATAGGGGTCAGTGACCAGTATCTAAAGACCTTTTTGAATAGTATGGTGACCGCTTTAACAATTACCTTCATCAAGTTACTAATGATGGATGAACTAGGGCTAATTCAACCCTCAATAAATGATTTGTTAGATTGGGGTTTAACTTTGTACTCAAGGGTATTTTATTTACATGACAATGGGTTGTCCACTTAACACTGTTTCGATGCCTAATTAGATTATAAAAAATAAAAAAAAGTAATAAATCAAAAACCTTATTGCCAGAGCCACATCATGTGACAAACTCACACATCTGATTGTGACAGAGGGACCCGATCCTGTAAACAAAACATCAAAGTACATGTAGGTATGATAAGCGTAACCAGTAATCCGTGCCCACCTCAAAAAATTGTAACTTGCTATTACAATGCACTCCAAAATCTAAACAACACGTGCCAAATAACACAAAAGAGAGTTTCCCTGGTGTTTAACGGCAGACTTTTTCTATTATGTGAATACCCTAGCCCCATTTGCACAAATTGTGTGTCAATTAAAGATTTCTGTTGGGAAAAAGAGAAAGAAATCCACAGAAATAAATCGGCAATTTTTGTAAGTTTGAACATATTTTATTAAATCATAAAATGATGATGAAGCACAATAATATATTTTCAAGGATTTGCCACACTGGTACATGGATGTCTAATAATTGAACCTGTCATTTCACAGTCTAAAGTTTTTAGAGACAAGCTTTTCAATAGATTTTAATAATGTGTTGTCATGGAAAAACCAACAGGCATACAGAGAGTAAGAAATTACAGGTTACATGGGGTACACATGCAGCAGACAGATACTCAGGTACAGGGTTAAATAAACCAAATTCAAAAGCATTATTAAAACCTAGAATGAACCCTTTGGAGTTTATTGGTACAGGATGAACTAAATCTATAACCAGTAGGTAATGGGGAGTTCTTTCAGGTGCAACAAGATGACAATGATGGTGAAAGAATTTAAAATTAAATATTACGATAAAAGTGAAGTCCTTTTTTTTATAAATACTTTAAACAAAGATTTTAGACCAGGTGATCTTTTTTACTACGAGAACAATGAGGGCTAAAACAGTGGTACTTCTGTCAAAATGTCCTGTACAAAAGTCTGAGTTTTGATTACCTGCATAAATGAACTACAAACATGTACATGTATATTGCTTAGAAATTGGTTTTTGTCATGGTGTTGCTGAGAATCCTCCTATTTGCACAATCATACATCCAATCATGGCTGATTTGGGTTTTTCAGATCAAAAATGAAATCAATCGGTACATGCATGGTTGTTTCAATTACCCTGTGTTCCAATATTGTATATTTATACCTATGTCATAGTTTAAGTATTAACTAAAATTGAAGGCAAAATCACATACCTGCTAGACATTCATGTATCCAGCAACAAGACATTGAAACTTCATTCACTGTTTTAGGATAACACTGAATAGAAATAAGTCATGACTCAAAATGTCCATTCAATCAAAAGCACTTTTGTTTCAGACAGAATGGGTGTTACATTGTACATCTACATCAAAGCTGTTTTCACAATGACCAAGGATTGAGAGATAAAAAGGGGGACAGAGGTATGAATTTGTTTTGAGTTGATTGATTGGTGTTTTCCACCGTACTATTTCACTTATATGACAGCAATATATTCTACTCTGGCATACCAGCCTAATGGGGGAAGGAAACCTAATAGGCACCACTGGTAACTGGTACTCAATGGTACTTCACTTATATGAAGATGGATTATCCACCTCACACTGTTCTTTGTCCAATTACGGTGGAAAATGGAGGGGAACCCTGAAAAACCGACCCTGCAATTGCCTGCCCCCCGCCACAATAGATGAAAGAAATCTCACGAGAAACAAACAATGACCATCACACACAGAACACAAGACATACAAAATACAACAAATCAGTTTCTTTGTTTGTATGAGTTCTGGGCTCTTAAGAGCTCAAACACATGATAAGGATCCTTCCAACTGCCCAACAAAAAAATCAGCTTTGTGTCTATCTCAGGGAGAAGCTAACAACTCACCAGGACATGAGGAACATTGATCTAATCCAGACACACTAAACTTTAAAAAGATGAGATGGATAAGGTTGCAATAAAGACCTGAGCGTGTTAAGAACAAGGCAACTCAATACTGTGTCTGTTGTAAAAAGAGATTAACAGTGAAGGCAGATAATTCCATGTTCACAACAGCTGTACCTGTTGTGGAAAACCATAGGGATATCAGCAGATTAATACTGGTAAATTCCAGACAGATGTATCGAAGAAGTGTCATGTTTTACAAAACAACAAGTGCAAAGCCAGACAAAACAGATTTATTCTTGAAACTAACAAATGTTTCTTTAAGTTGATTGACAAATTAGTTTTGTATTTATAGGAGCAGTTTTATATGATAAGTATACTGGCCAATTCTTGTACAGATGATTTTGATTTAAGGGTTATCCCCCCTGAATAAATGGGTAACACGCCTCCCCTGGGCCAGAGCAGATCCCCAATACACCACTAGAATGAAAGTTTAGACAAAATTCAATAAAATCTAATCAGAAACAAACTTTGCTTTAGTTAGCTTAACAAGCCATTACTTTGCTGAAAGTATAGGAAATATTTATTTCTAAAATTCTCACTTGGGCTTTAGTATTAAACCTGACAGACAAAGAACATATTGATTTTTAATCTAAGTTAATTTGAGACAAATAAAACAAATAAAATGCATAACATAAAGTTTGATCAAATCATTGCAAGAGTATCTTGCCACAAAAATAAAATGTCAAGTCATAAACATTTAAAAAGAAAAATTGAAAATACAAGCATCACAAAATCATGATTTTTAAAGCACATTAAAAGTAAATAATAATATAAAAAGGCACAACAATACAAATCCAGTCACAAGAAATGTTCCAAAAACAGAAAAATCAATCAATTTAAAAAAGCAGAATGCCCTAAAACTTTAAATAAACGTTTGAAGGAGGCTACACTTTTAGATAAATACTGGATAGCGAGTCTATATAAAATGCATTCTTGCCAACCTAATACAGTAAAACTAGCATATATACCAGACTTAAATATGCAAATCTTGCATTTGTTCTTTCCCATTGTAAATGGAATGGATTTTATATAAAAGTAACAAATTATAGCCGATTCGAGTTTGATACATACATATTTTGTTTTTCAAATATAGTATTTGTAATTAATTTTATAATCTCTATTATCATCAATAAGTATATCCAGATTGAAAACCCAATAACATTTGAGCCCTAAGGAAATTATAACTTTTGTACAACTCAAAGCAAGATATAACTTCATACATAATAGCACTAATATATAACAAAAATGAGAGCAAACACAAACACAAAAAATTACATATGGATAACAAGTTACTGTGAAAATAAATTTGCACATTGACTAAAAAATGGAAAATTGTATTTTCTGTTTTAATTGCTGATGTTTTGTCTTTAGCAATGCAGCTTGATTTTCACAAGTCACTTTTAAAAAAATAACATTTTATTGTTTTTTATAGTTTGTATTAATACTGACATTCTTTTCAATTCATATTTTAGGAGTTTTTGTTCTACAAAGTAGAATATATGTGACAAACATTTTGACCAGAAAGGATTTTCTTTGTTTGTTTGTTTTTTTGCTATAACTGTGATATTAAGCTTTTTCTTTACTGGACAGGGGTTATTTATAATGTTAGCTGATAAAACATTCCAAAATGTGATATTTAACTAGTGCTCTATGATGCAGACATATTTGTTGCCATGAAAACCTGAAATTTTCCATTTTCAATAGGAGTTTAGTTTAAAATCCTATGATGAACTTGACTGATTTCTCTGGGCTCATAAAAAGCTATTCATTCAATTTGAAATATATTTAAATCTTGTTGAATCTCTTGTGCTAAAAATGGACTACATCAAGGATCTGATCGATTGGGAGTTTTGTTTATGGCTACATGTAGTTAGTTACCCCTTTATTACAACAGTACTGTTTTTAAATTTGTGAACAAATGGTTCTTACAACTCTCCAGTATTTGGGAGTCAAAATAGGATAAGTTAAGTCCATCACTCGTGTAAATCTATTGAATGCAAGTCTAAAACAGTGGACAGTAACAACATATAAGGAAAAGCAGAAATAAGTTTGTCCAATCAGACTAATGCTCACATAACTATATCTATAATGAAATATTATTGACTTGTTATGTTGAACACTTGTTCAGGTTGCTGTGAACCTGGTCATGTTTTTTTTAAATTCAAAAGAATAGTTTGAAAAATCAATGTGTGGGTTGAATGCATGTATGTATGTACGTACGTAAATCAACAGGACTGTTTCCTGAAATCAATGTAGTTCATGTTTTTGTAAAAGGTCAGGTAGTAAATGTTTAGGGATAAAGCCTATGGCAGATGAGAGTTTATCACCTAACCAAATAGGTAACAAAGGGTACATACACATGACAACCTCAGCACCCGCCCCACAAGGATATCTCTCTCGTGGGCGTTTTGATAAAAGAGCACTCCTCATAGCCCGAACAACTGGGGTTAGATCTTTGGGAAATTTTGGGACGGCACTGATAATGTTAGAATAAATAGAATCAAGGTAATCTTTGCCATAGGTATTCTGTGAAGCCTTGTCTAATGAGGACCAGATCTCTTCTTGACGGGCTCGAAGATTGTACTCCTTCAAATTATCTACAAAACATTTTTAAAAAAAAACATTATGGATAGACAGTCAAATATATGGTGAGATTAATCATTTTCCCAATAGAAGTTTTGCCAAAATTTTGGTTGATTTTATCTCAATATATAACCTGTTTTGGTGACATAGTGTCATGCATAAGGTTACTTTACTTATATGAGGGAAGTGTACTTTCAAAGAGTGAATAGCAACTCAACAATAACGTGAAGTGTTATATCAAAATGATTTGCTGGAAAATTAAAGTTCCTCCATAACTGATAGCATAATATAATGACATTTATATGCTTGTATATGTATAATATAAATAACACAATAAAACACAATAAAACACAATAAAGCATATTCAATTCAACATTTCAGTGCAGATGCTGCAGAGATTATCCATCTCATCTATACAACAGTACAGATGTGTCACGAAAAGGTCACTAGTCAATAAATCCATAACTTATGTGGAGTTTTTATTTATTTTTTACTGTAAATTTTCTGACATATTCTAAACTTTTAAAGGCTACACCACACTGGTCAACCAAACACATAACTTATATTGATTGATTGATTGTTTTACACCCTGCTCAAGGTGTTTCACTTATTTGACGAGGGTGTATCAAAAATTAATTGACACTAGCACATCCATAAAATGTGAAGTGTTTTGATAAAGTTGGAATGTTAATCATTCTCCAGTGCTTGTAACAGTATTGCTACATGTACTCTCCAAACAAGCTGCCCTTACTTAGTAGCCAGAGGGCTATAACTATATTAGAAACCATAAATACACCCAATTTTCAAAAAAACAACAAAAGGGCTTACAGTAAATGTTATAATTGAAAGACATATGAGACTTTCTGATACACAGCTATTATGTAATTATAGCCGGTTGTTTGACAATTCATGTTAATTTCTTAAAAGATACTTAGTTTAATTTAAAGTTTTACTACCCAAGTGGTTTCTTCACCTTTTTGTATAAATATTTATATCTATATACAGGTACCTATGTCTCTAGTTAACATTATTCCTGATGATGGTTTGATTAATAAAACAAAACGTTGAGTCAAAATGAATTCATTATCTTTCTTCAGAGTTGTTTCAATACTTACTGGTAGAGAAACCTGTAGGCTCTATTAAAGCTACATACACTCCCCATTTCTTCATTTCCAATCTAAGGGTATCGGAATAGGCTACTAATCCATGTTTAGATATGGCATATGCTCCATTACCACCTATAGGGATACGACCTGGAATTAGAAGAAGAGATCAGGATAAAGAGAGAAACTGCATGTTGTTATAGAGACTAACTTATAAACACATACACTCAGGTAAATGAAAAGTAAGTTAAGAAATGTTGACATCAAACAGTCATGATTTTTATAGAATAAATTTATTTTTATGTAAGTTTCTCTCAATATTTTTAAGTCAATGTTGTCACAGACATGCATGTTTAATTTGTTACAATTGGGTTTATAAAACCATCAGGAATTCCTGAAGAGGATTAAATAAAGCATTACTTGGAGTTGTAACTTTGGTCAACTATGTCAAATTACTCGTTTTCATAGTTTTCATGTCTTCATAACCTTGGTTGATCCTTATTTACATGGAAACCAGGACTGTTTGACATCATTGGGACAAGCCATTTTTGGAACAACTTACACTTAAATAACTTAGGTGAATCTTCTGGCTTAGTATATTGAAGATGATTGTTACCTGTAAGACTGGAGACATTCACAATACGACCCTTGGCTTTACGGACCAGGGGCAGACAACCCTTTGTTACCCTGACCACACCCATAAGATTCACGTCGAGAACTTTCTGTAGAATTTTATCAGAAGTCATTTCTAACTCTGAGAAATACCACACTCCAGCATTATTCACCAGTCCCCATAAACCTGGAAGAAGATTGATTGATTGATTGATTGATTGGTTATTCAATGGTATTTCATTTATATGAGATTGATATATTTCAAGCAACTAACACAACCACAAAATGTGAAGTGATTTGCCCCTCTAGTTCTATGTAACGTATAGAGACAGTGTATGCTGTATATACAAAACAAAAGGAAAGAAACTTAATTAAATAATATATTTCATATTAGAGAAAAAAGATTCTCAGTTTTACATGGTAAGCTTATGCAAGAGTATCTCACTTGAGCAGTTATCCACTACACCCCACCTTATGAGACACAACAATCATTATAAGGTTAATAAAGAACTGATAATTGTGCTTACCTTCTTCCCCCACTTGCTGAGAAATATTCGCCACAGCTTGATCAACCTCTTTAGGGTTTGTTACATCTAGCTGGAGAATTTGCATCCTGGGATAAGATATTAAATGGTATGTGAGTTGTCTGACAGATGCAGTATAATAACCCAGCCTTGATCACACAGGGTCTTGCCATTGCTATTTTAGGACACATCTATAGGTTTCAAAAATCTGTCTTAATGTTGGTTTAAAACTTTTATCTTACAAGAATTTAACCAATTTGGTTTATCTGCACAAATTTTAGGGGAAAATTTTAAAGTCAGGCCGGAAAACCTTACAGTACAAACGCTGGTTTATAAGTATTTCGTGGATGGTTGGAGGGAGTTTCATGTTGCCCTGGTGTTTTCAGAGATAAAGGGGAACAGGAAGCTGATCGGTTTGTGATGTCTTTGTATTGTTTTGTGAGTGTCCTGCATTTGTCATGTGATGTCTTTGTTTGTTACCAGGAGTGTTGGGGGTTGTTGCCCTCACCCATTGAGCTGGCAAGTGAGTAGATAACCCTAAGTAGGCATTAAACCCCATAAGATATTTAATAAGTATTTCTAGGACAAAGCTGGCAAACTCTACAGTTTTGCTTTAGGCTTATAGCTAATCATCACTTGCATTTTAAAGCCAATACAAATACAGCAAATTTGATAAATATGTTTGTGTAAAGATTACATAGAGGCCTTAACAAATTAAAAAGCTCATTTTAATAAAAAAAATAAATAACAGGTAAGCTTATACTTTGTATTTTGTTTGTTTCCATATCTTTCTCATTTCAACTGATTTCACTTTAAATATATTTAATACATGAACATGTCATACTTAAGCTAAGACTTGTTTATTTCTCAGGGTGCATACATTTGTCCCTGTAATTAAGAATGTAAGTTCTAAAATAAGTTTCCCATCAAGATCAAAATTGATGGAATATCAACAAATTAATTACCCATAATTAAATAACTACTTGTCGTATCTACCTGTTAGAGCATTGATTAACGAGTTCTATAGCACCTGGGCCGTTACTATAGAGACACCCGGCAAACACCTTCATTCCAATACTGTCTAATTTCTTTACAAGAGCATTGCCAAATCCACTATCACAGCCTACGAACGAAAATAAAAACACAATTCAATAACTAAGCTAAAATGCTATAAATGTTATAAATTTAATATAGCATAAATAACATAAACACATAAGCTTATACATGTACTTACTATATGCTATGCAGCCTATGCTTAGCCTGTAAGTTACTTAACAGTACTGCTTTTTAACATTTTCTTAAAATTACAATGGATGTTAAATATATTTTTGAAATACTAGTAGCAAGTTTACTTGTTGCAAATGTTGCGCAAGACCAATGTACATTTAAAAAATTTAATTGATTTTTTAATTTTTTTTATTATAATGTAATGTGTGTACCCTTATAATTATTAGATGACAACTATTATATTTATGATTTTGATGTAGTACATTTACTGAATAAATGACAATAAATAAATAACTGACACTTTATCATGCTGGCCACAACAGAGTTTCCTGGTTTTTTGTACTGAAATCAGGATCAAAAATGTGAAATGAGTGAATATCCTGCTCTGGCAGACCAGCTGCGCAGCAGGGGTTCATATCTACGTGTACATGTAACCCTTGGCTACTTTTACTGGTCTCTGACCTGTGGACAGTTGGATGATCTAGCCTATATATATTTTGAATAAACGAAGAGTTTGTTTGTTTGATTGGTGCTTAAGGTCGTACTCAAGGGTATTTCACTCATATGACGGCGGGTTGTCCACAGCCTTATTACGGAGGAAAACCAAGAGGAAACCTCGTAAAAACCACCCCCACGATTGCCAGAGCCACACAATGTGACTCACTCATATACCTGATGGTCGTTAGCTTATGTAACATGTATGGCTGCTGTCCTATCCAAAACTGAAAATGGGAATGGAAACTGTGGTAATCAGAACAATTCATTAAGTAAAAACAGTGAAAGGAAACTCAGTTTCATAGCTCCACTCCATTCACACCTCAATCTGTATTAGGATTGAGGTACAAATGGGGTAGAAATATTAAGGTGAGCTAGGAAATGACTTATTTTCTCTAGCCTAATAAATTAGACCTACATTTAACACATTTACCTTTCTCATGCTATTCAAGTGGCTGCATTTTTTGGAAAATTATGTATTCTGTCAGTACTTCCTCATACCCTGCCAGGTCTGTTACTGTTGTGTGGATGGACAGAATGGGGTCTTCCCATGGTTCGGCAAACTTATTTCCGTAAGACGATTTATCTAGGTTTCCCATATTGCTTGCAGCGTTTTTATAAATTTGCATTTTCTACTGATTTTGACAATTTTTTTCTCTGGCCAGCAAAAACTAACATTGTTTTCGTCAACCGTCAGGCATTATATAAAACAAAAAGTTAGGGCCACTCAGACTAATTCACATTTAGCATTATAAAGAAGATGTGTATGTGCTGGGATTAGTATACTAATTCCAGGTATGTGTAACATGTACAGGTCTTATTTATTTAGGCCTATATGGCTAGCTGACATTAACCATTTACACACTAGATGCGAATACGTATCTCATATAAGCTTAGACTAAAGTATATAATATAGGCTAGATATTTACCCACCTGTTATAAAAACAGTTTTATCCTCCGCTGGGAGATGACTAGCTGGTAAAATAGAATATATTAACAAACATCCGAATCCGAACACAAGTAACCCCCCTGGGCCCTGTACAAAAAACTGACAAAGTGGTTCTCCTATAAATAAAACTACTAAACTCAGAAAGGATCGAAACCCAAATCTAAATTTGTTGGTAAGGAACTTGGATAAGACTGCCATTGCAAAAATTACAGTTACACTGGAATATAACAGCGAAAAGACAATAATATCATCCTCAGGGATTTCATCGTTAAATTCCATCTTAAAACTTTGGCACACTGCTGCGATCAAGTGACAGCAGAATTGATTTGTTGTGATTGGAGTTCCAGTGGTGACAGATGCGACAGTTTCATTCCGCCATCATTATCACAACCCCAAAAATATGTTTTGACAATTTCTATTGGGTATGCTTGCCATGTCTGATGTAAGTGGGTCTTCCACTGGCTGTTTTCTACCCAGAGTTCCATACTCCAAAACAACATGGCAGCCCACGTGTATACGGAACTTTGTGTTGTGTGTTTGTTGTTTTTTGCATTTTTCTTCGCTTTGGCTGATGTTATAGTAAGTAAATGTATACATTACGAACGTGGAGCTATATTTTTGTTCTAAGATGCAACTTAAGTAGATGGCTATGTTTATATCTGCAGACAGAGCTAATTGTTTGCTCCTTAATTTCGCCGGCTAACCTACTACGCTACAGGAGTCGTCCTAACCTTTTGATTTAAGGATACTCTACCTATCACAATGGATAGGGCTAATTCCTCCGTCTTAGCCCTACGTCCCGCCTATCTAAACCCTTGGTGAAAGTTGGCAATCGACAGGCTGCTATGGCCGGCCTCAAAAAACTATTTCTGATTTTTCACTGATTTGTTCTTAATACTCTGAAGCCATTGATTTCGTCAACTGCGCAAGCAGGTTGGCTTATTTCTAAATTCAAAAAATGGCCGGGGACAAGAAGCT
>JARFOD010153059.1:0-12394 GCA_031763545.1 Mopalia muscosa | reverse complement strand
CGATCGCTAAGATACCGGGCCCCTGTGTTCACAAGGTGCTCGATACCATATTTTCTATGTACCTATACGATCGCTAAAATACCGGGCCCCTGTGTTCACAAGGTGCTCGATACCATATTTTCTATGTACATATATAATCTCTATGATACAGAGCCCCATGTGTTCACTAGGTGCTCGGTGCCATATTATGGTATAATATTATAATATGGTACCTATCACCATAGCAGGCGTTTGATATCATGGCGATCGTATCAGTACATAGAAAACACAAGGTGCTCGATACCATATTTTCTATGTACTTACACGATTGCTACGATGCCGAGACCCTGTGTTCACAAAGTGATCAGTACCATATTTTCTATGTACTGATACGATCGCTATGATAACAAACGCCTGTTATGGTGCTCGGTACCTTATTTTCTATCTTCTTATACGATCGCTATGATACCGAGCCCTTATGTAGGCCTACACAATGTGCTCGGTATTATATTTTCTATGTATTTATACGGTCATAATGATAACGGTCGCCTGTGTTCACAAGGTGCTCGGTACCATATTTTATTTGTACTTATAAGATCGGTATGTTGCCGAGTCCCTGTGTTCACAAGGCACTCGGAACCATATTTTCTATGTACTTATACGATCGCTAAGATACGGGGCCCCTGTGTTAACAAGGTGCTCGGTGCCATGTTTTCTATGTACATATATAATCAACCCAAATAGTACGCGTTTTTTTTATAGAGGAATTGCCTAGAAATGTGTTTTATTGTTTGGCTTTTTGTTATAAGCTGACCCAGGCAGATATGAGTTTTTAATGCACAGAAAGTTTTTTAAAAAATGTTAAATCAATGTCTTTTTTTTTACATATATTTAAATGTTTAATCGAAAAAATATGTTTGGCATATACTTGTTAATTTTGTATTTTGATTCTTTTGTTTTTAAAACTTCAAACACGAATTTGAATGTTTTATTATTATAAAAAGTAAATTTGTTTAGATTGATATTAAAATTGAGGAATATACAAATTAAATAACATCAAAACATATTTCGTTTGTTATAGGACTCCAGAAGAGGGGTCCAGTTTTATCCCGAGCTATTCTAAGCCTAAAGTCGAAATTTGATGCTTCAGGAGGTTCCAAGTCAAGTTAAGGCTTACACCTTAATTAATCTCAGAAAGGTCAGAGACTATTTCACACGAGTTCTCAGCCAACTTTGGTTGTCACAGAACACTATTTAAAGAGCAGTTGCAATAGGAGCGATGTGTTATTTTGGAACATGATAACACAAATGAAGGGTCCACGGGAAAACCCCGCTATGTCAATTCCGGGTCATTTGGGTCAAGGTCATATAATAGCAGTGACAATAACCATTTTCAAAAAAATATATTTGATCTTTTACAGGTATATGTTGGATGTTTATGATGCCTGAATAATTTTGCTCAAAATACTTTCTGTTCTCTAAATAATCAGTTCCATTCTCTATTTTGTCTTTATCTCAGCTTAGTATAATAATGTAGTATATTTAAGACATAGTGGGTTTTATCCGTGGATCCTTCAATTGATAAAAGTATATGCAAAACTTAAAAATCTGCCATTTAAAAACAATTTGCTAAATATCTTCAAAACGGAAATCAATATAAAAAAAATGCATGACGGTTTTTTAGATAATGGGTTCAAGATTTTGTGTGCCAAATTTCAAAGACTTAGTCAATAGTCAGCAGGTAGTCAGTTGAGATGAGATAATCCCTTGCGCCATTTGATACACTTAATCTTTGAGGCACGCATTTTTCAATTTAAATCTAAAAAACATTCTTAAAAACTTAATTTTTTTGTTTTTGCATTATCAAGATTATGAAAAGAAGATTTCAGAAAAGAAAAAAAAAATAAGTCAAAATTTTATCCCTGCATGACAAGTCCTTATGTGGCAAGCATATATCGAAGCGAGACACTGGTTTGTTCGATGTGAGCTTTTTTTTTTATTCTGCGGAGTACTTTAGTTGATTTCCAGGCTTGCACACAAAACATCCGGCGGTTAACAATACACTTTTTCGTGTAATATTATGGCTTCCATCAATTCCGAGATTACTGAGCCCGCACGGAAAGTGTCGAATGAGACTTTTGGTAGAGATCCCATTCCAGCTGGCATGTTGGAACACCCCTCAGCCATTTCTGTACTGTAGATAATCTCAGGCGTTGGTCCTATGTCAGTACTATAGCAACTCGAGTATACTATAGTATTTATTATTACATACTAAGGAAGGTTTGTGCGTTATCATGTACTAATTGGTACTAATCTACATCCCTGTGCCAGTGTGATTGCTTTTAGAAATATATATCTATATATATATTTAAATTAATCACATGATGTCAAGTACAATCAAACAGAGTTTTTTTCTTTTATATTTGTAGCATTTTATCTCTCTGGTCTAGATGGCATAACTAAGCAAGGTGGTATAATGTGTCCTAATTTTTGTTGGACATCAAAATAGAGAATCTTATTGATAAAAACCTTGGTGGTATACATTACTTTCTGACATTTTCACAAGCTGGACACATCATAATAAAGTGATACTGGTCTTCTATTTTACTCATATTACAAACTCTACATTTTCTCATCTCTCGTGGAAGAGCAGTAAACCGGCCTGTATCAGCCAACAAGCCTGCAGTACCCAGTCTTCATTTCGTCGCAATTTAATACATTCTAAATTGAAACATTTTTTTTTATTTAAACAACTTTTGTCTGTATTGTATACGTCTTACCTGCTACTATTGCGGATTTTATCTAACCACTTCTGTTTGTTAACATCTAGACAACTAGGAAATTATTTGGGTTTCCGACGCCTTGATTAAACCAGTTGAGCAAGTCTTTGATATTACTGGCCCAGGTACGTTTACCTTAATGATCAAGTCGCAATAGCATGAAGTAAGCTTTATTTGGGTACCTGGTATCTGGCATACCTAAGATATGTAACCAGTGTTTAATACACCTGTAAGCAGTTGAACAGAATAAAGAATTGCGTCAACATTCGTGTAATGCCATGGCATTTGGTGTGCTTTTTCCAGATCGAATCCATCGCTTACACGCCAAATATTGAACCCGTTCAAGGGTCTCGTATTTTTGGAAGCTCCAAACCTCTATAACGAGTACAACGAGATGGCATTGACTTTGGAATCAAATAGCTTTAGAAAAGCTTTCAGTGGTAAGTCGCCTAAGTACAACATGGTCTTAAGAATTTAACAAGAGCACATTTACCTTGTGCAGCAAGGCGAGATGCGGCGAAATCATGACTGAGTTTTGATGAAAAATTTACACCAAGGTATTTGTAACTATTCACCGTTTCTATTTTGTCCCTTCCAATTTTCCATCTTTCCAGTTTGCGCAACTTCCCACCCCTACAAAATAATACTACCTTTGTTTTTAGTTGGGTCTACTTGTAAGTCCCAACTTTCACAATAGTCTGACAAAATATTTAATTGTTTCTGGAGCCCGGAAATAGAAAAGGAAAGAAGAACTACATCGTCTGTCAACATGAGTAAAAAAAGGTCGACAACATCTGGAAACAATTGAATAGCATCCTTGCGACATAAATTTACATCTTGACTTACCTGGTTAATGTAGAATGAAAACAAAAGTGGACTGAGTACCCAGCCCTGTCGAACTCCCAGTGGGCATAGGAATAACTCGGTCAAGTCATTTTCGGAACAAACACAAACATGACGACTTATTTGTAGATACCTTTCAAGCAGTTTAATATTTTACTAAAGTCTCCAGAATCTGAGAGTAGACCAATAACCCTGTTTCTGTTGACCGAATCAAAAGCCTTTTTGAAGCCAACAAAGGCTATATATAGCCTACCCTTGGGCAGTAATAGTTACTTTTGTAAACAGGCATAGAATGTAAATAAACTCAGTCAAAAAAGAAACTTCACACTCCTTTGGATGCCGAGAAGTTGAACATACAAGATAATTGGTTTGAAATAAAGATTAAATTCAATTTTGTACCATTAAGGACAGTGTACCATAAAATCATGTTCGTAATGTAACGTTACAGAAATGTAAGAGAGTAAAAAGGATAAGTCATAACTTGATGAAAGTATGTCGATAGCGCGTATGCCCTCCATGAGCCTTCACAACTGCGACACAACGTCTCCTCGTGGATTGAATGATGCGTCTGAACATAGCCTGGTGGAAGTGTCGCCATAATTGAACCAGCATGGGCAGCAAGATCCTGCAAATTCTGTGGAGGGTCCCTTACTTGACGGTTTTTTTTTCTGCCCAACACATTCCATACATGTTATACCGGATTAAGGTCGGGAAACCTTGAGAGCCATTCCATGGCATTGCTGCCAGTATTCCCATGAAAATTCCGCGTTAAATTGGCCGTATGAGTTCTGGCATTATCGTGTTGGAATATCA
Source organism: Mopalia muscosa (assembly GCA_031763545.1). Taxonomy (NCBI): domain Eukaryota; kingdom Metazoa; phylum Mollusca; class Polyplacophora; order Chitonida; family Mopaliidae; genus Mopalia; species Mopalia muscosa. The sequence goes on along the minus strand of JARFOD010153059.1, from coordinate 7,979 downwards.
GACCTGGGCCATGAGATGCCATGAATGGCAAAAGCTCTGGAACGAGCCCTTAGTATCCTGCAGTAGTAAGGTTTCCTTGAACGACCATCAGTAGGGACAGGCAGGACAATTAAAGACACCCGAAACCATAACACTTCTGCACCCACAACGGTCAGCTTCCTGCACACTGGGCGTTCCGTTCACCGCGTCTCCTCCAAACTCCAACTCTCCCATCAGCGAAGTGCAAAGTGAATCTGGACTCGTCGCTAAAAACGACCCTAGTCAATCTCAGATGTCGTTGTGCCCAGAGCAGCCATTGACATTGGTGTAACTGTGTTAAAATTGGTCCATGATATGGCCGGCGTGCATGGAGACGAGCAGTGCGCAGGCGATTACGTATGGTTTGGGCAGTCACAAGACCTCTAAACAATTCATTCCTAGTGGATGTTGCAGTGATAAATTGATTACGCAAATGACGGAAGACCAGATCTACTACAGAAATCAAACAGATCTACAACAGACCACACATCAACCAGATCTACTACAGACCACACATTAACCAGATCTACTACAGACCACACATCAAACAGATCTTCTACAGATCACACATCAACCAGATCTACTAGACCACACATCAAACTGATCTACAACAGGTCTATATATCAACCAGATCTACTACAGACCACACATCAACCAGATCTACAGACCACACATTACCCAGATCTACAGACCACACATCAAACAGATCTATTACAGACCACACATTAAACAGATCAACTACAGACCACACACTAACCAGATCAACTACAGACCACACATTAACCAGATCTACTACAGACCACACATCAAACTGATATACTTCAGACCAAACATATCTACTTAAGATCACACATCAACCAAATCTACTACAGACCACACATCAAACTGATCTACAACAGGTCTACACATCAACCAGATCTACTACAGACCACACATCAACCAGATCTATTACAGACCACACATCAAAAAGATCTACAAACCACACACAAACAGATCTACTATAGACCACACATCAAACTGATCTACTAAAGATCACACGTCAGCCAAATCTACAACAGGTCTTTACATCAACCAGATCTACCACAGACCACACATCAACCAGATCTACCACAGACCACACATTAACCAGATCTACAACATGTCTACACATTAACCAGATCTACAGACCACAAATCAAACAGATCTACTACAGACCACACATCAAACAGATCTACAAACGACACACCAAACAGATCTACTACAGACGACACACCAACCAGATCAACTAGACCACACATCAAACTGATCTACAGACCACACATCAAACAGCTCTACTACAGACCAAACAGATCTACTAAAGATCACACATCAATCAGATCTACAACAGGTCTATACATCAACCAGATCTACTAAAGTCCACACACCAACCAGATATATTACAGGACACACATCAAAAAGATCTACAAACCACACACATCAACCAGATCTGCTTAAGATCACACATCAACCAGATCTACTACAGACCACACACCAACCAGATCTACTAGACCACACATCAAGCAGATCTACTACAGACCACACATCAACCAGATCTACTACAGACCACACATCAACCAGATCTACAGACCACAAAAACTGATCTAAGACAGACCACACATCAAACAGATCTACTACAGACCACACATCAACCAGATCTACCACAGACCACACATCAAACAGATCTAATACAGACCACACATCAACCAGATCTACTACAGACCACACATCAAACTGATCTACTTCACACCACACTTTAACCAGATCTACAGACCACAAATCAACCAGATCTACAGACCACACGTCAAACAGATCTACTACAGACCACACATCAACCAGATCTACTACAGACCACACAACAACCTGATCTACTAAAGATAAAAATCACACATCAAACAGATCTACTACAGACCACATCAGAGACTACAGATCTACACAGTACACACCTCAAACAGATCTACACAAATTAATAGCAAAAACCAGATCTAATGGATTCTCAATACATTATCATCATTACATATAGATCTAATCACATCAATCTTTCGTAATACTGTACTGGAATTCCTGAGCAGGCAAAGACAAGAGGCATACACCACAACAGTGTTGTGGTGGAGACACCTTGTCTTTAACAGTTGTCATAGTAACTGCAGATGCACAAAGTTGCAACTGCTTTGAAATAGGACTCGGTTTATTGGTATTAGTTATGTAGTTTTCAGTAAAATAGGCTAATTTCGATCTCTATTCACAGTTAGAGCCTAGGGATAACTATTAAAACCAATGTATATTTCATATAAAACCAAACACTGAAGACGGGATTTAATTTGGGTATTATTTTTTTTATTTCCATTTGTTGACAGAAATTGTCAACTTGGGTATCCACTGTTTTCTAGACCACAACAGTGGTATGTTCACATTAACAATAAGAGTGGTTTGTAAGGCCGAGCCCCTAATTCACAAACATAGCACAGGGTTGGGGCGATTACCAGTTAACAAAACCATTCACCACTAAACCTATCATATAGCACTTCTCATGACATTGTGACTAGAAAACGAAGAACAAAAATCTTTTTCTTTTCAGTCCTGTTCAGCTCAGTATCTCGATTCTTATTATTCATGTACTGTTTTTCTAGAACACTTTAAATAGTGATAATAAGAAATTTGATTAAATTCATCATTCTCCTAAGACATTAACTGAAATTTAATAATTTATTGCCGGAATCTCTTGAATTCTCTTCTCGATAGGCTTTCTTTCCCATACTTAATGAAAAGGTTATATACACAAAATAGCAAACTATTATCAATTGGACAATTATATATAGCTACACAGTACAAAATCGTTTGTCTAGTATATTTCATGTAAGTCAAAAACATGCAATGTATATCTAATACTGTCCTGAGCGAAATGTAACCAAAACATTGGGTTTGCACAAGGCTTTATCACATGGGCACACCATTTTAGGAATGAGTTTACCATGGTTACGCTGGGTAATAATCTTCTTACATATACACAATTGATGAACAATAAATTAATTCTTCCTCCTGGTATAGATTTGAAGCCTTATTTTCAACAAACTTTCACAACAAAAATGACATTAAATCCTAACATTTTATCTCGGGTTACATTATATAAAAGAAATACAGCCCCTACTTGCTGAATTTTTCAGCCAACACTATTGTAATACATAAACCAGATTAATCTCCAACATTCATAAGCTGGATGTTCAACAACGAAATTATACTTATTTTTCTTATCTTAAACTGACTTTACTGTGAACATACAAAAACGCTATTGTGCCTTTAACAAAATAAAGAGTAAATTCAATCACTGTCTCAATTCACAGGGTTTTTGGAGTTCAAAATTTCATGGATAAACCGGTTTTCTGTTAACTTTTTTTTTTGGGTGTAATTATTACTCTTCTTAAAATAGAAAATACTGAGTTTCGAGGTTAGTGGATTATTATGTTTCACCCACATAGGACATCTTCCGGCCACAATAGACCCTGAAACAAAGAATAGCAACAATTCACTGGAATCCATGTGAACTGTACAGATACTTTCTGTTATCAGAACATCAGAGTACTATTTTTATGCGATGCACAACAGCTGAAATGTACCATCCACCCATCTTTGAAAAGTTGATGTGTACAGTTCTATCATGGGTCTCCCGAAGCATGTTACCAGGCAACAGATTCTGAGCGCCATTAGGAAGTCCTGAAACAAGGTCGATGATCATTTGTTTCCCAATGACTGTAGCAGTAACCATCACAAAATGACAAAAAACATGCCATCACAATGATGTTCAGACGGAGTTGTCGGAACTACCTCAGTCTTTACACCACTCAGTGGATTTACAATCACGGGACTCCTAATAGAGTAGGCGGGTCAACAACTAGATTAGCCACAACAAGATTTGATGATAGACAGTCATGCCACTGTTAGTCTTTACTGTGGAAGATATATAGATTGTTGGTGGCCGCCACTGCTATAACATTCTCATGAGGATGCCAGGCAGTATGTAATATTTTTTTATTGAAGTCCAAACAATCTACACTTATTTCATCCTTCTTTCTCTTGCCCCCTGTGCAAACTTTGCGAGGTTTAAGAACGGTCTTAGGTTTCGTATTTTCCCTACATGCTTCTAACGTTCCATCCCTCTTTGTCTCTCGATCAAACATCCTAAAGAAATTGTTGTACGATCCTGTCATAATGTGTCTGGAATAAAAGAAATATTGAAGTGTTTAAAAACATCCATGTGACGTATTTAAATAAGTTTCTGGGTTTTTCAATCTTTTTATCTCTATGCCACCCAGTTTAACTACCTTAAATGTCTTGTTGAGCTGGAGAATAAACTCAATCTGAAATATAATTTTATTGCATGATTTAAAAAAAAAAAATTCAGACTCCATTTCTAATGATCAGGTATTAGGCATTAAAAAATGAAACAATTTACAGCCGACTATTCAGGTGTCATATGAGCCGCTTTAATAGCGAGAAAATCTTTCTCTGGGTAATGAATGAAGGGGCAATGAATCGAGCCCTATGTTGTTATTCAGATTTATTGTAAAAAGAAATATTAATTTGGCAGCGAAACTAACACTTGTTCTGAAAAGCAAATATCAAGTCAAGCTGTGTTTGACTTACCTATCATTTCCACTCCATGAACACTCAAATTTGTCAAATATACAATCGTTTTCATAGAGTGAACAGAGTTTACTTCTCAGGTACTCATGGACATGGTATGTTTCTATTGGTTTTGAGTCCATTTGTAAATCCCATACTTTAACTGATAAATAGTCCCTAGATATCATGTAGCGGCCACTGTTACTAAACTTCACGTCTGATATACTGGAAATGATTTCAGAGAAAAAGCTGCGTGTGGTGGGATCTTCAGGTTCCTCAAATACTAAAAAATTAAATACAACAAAATAATAAATCATTAATTTAAAAAGGTGCAGAATTTATTGATATGCTAAGCAGGCCTATGCTGTAATCTTTTCAGGCAGAACCGTAATACAAACTTCATTGGTGATGGGATAAACAAAATTTTCAAAATCAGTAGCTAAATGCAAATGTAGACAAACACTGCAAACAATTTGGGAAACCTATAAATTGGTCCTCCCAAAATAAGTTACCATTACCCATGGCAGGACCTTGTTCGGTTCATTCCCCAAACAGCACAGGGCTGACAAGGTCGTAAATAAACTGTACACATGTTTTAATGCAATTCATTTGCCAGTAGGCTATGTAAGCATATTACACAAGTCACACTATCAACCTTAAACTGTCAAATATTCAGTTGGAAATTAATGTTCCTCCATTGAAATATACTCCTCTCAGCCAGACAGGGTCAGTTCGATTGAAATTCACCCAGACGCTACATGAATAAATCAATGAAAACAAGAAATAATATAACTAAAAACCAAGGTGAGTGTGACTCACTTAATCCCATAGGAAGTACACTTTCAACGTTGAAGCTAAGGAAAAACTAGTTAAAACAGTCACTGCAACTCACCTTTAATTACTGAAATAGTTAAATCTCACTTTTATCCAACAAGAAATTTGGCTGGATGATTCAATTTAAAATAGGAATGTAGTTTACTGTAAGACCATTCTCTCTTAAATTTGAAAACCCTGCATTAAAAGCGGTGGTGTGTAGTGTGTTCACGCTGTCTGTAATATAATTATGATTACTTGTATCATTATGTTGCCATTGGAAACCAGAACTTTGATTGGAATGGCCCTATTCTAAATAGGACTGTAGTTTAGTTTTAAGACAAATGCTCTTCCAATTTGAAAACCCTGTGTTGAATGGTATTGTTTATATCTTGTTCATGCCCTGCTTATAGCAGATGGGTGGACAAATAGCCAGCCAGCGGGAAATTTGTTTGGATTGACCCCGTTTTAAATAGGAAGGTAGTTTAGGGTCAGCCCTCTGTATTACTATTATTATGATCATTATGTTGCCATGGAAACCAGAAATTGATTGGGATGGCCCTATCTTGAATGTAGTTAAGTGCAAGACCAATGGGTTTCTAAAATATGATTTTTTGATTGGAGTGTAACTTCTTACTCAAGGGTATTTCACCTTTAAGACAATGTGCCAGCCCAATGGAGAAAGGAAACCGCCCTGGACACCACTGGCAACAAATAAAGAAAAGACAGGACAAATACAAGACACCACAAACAGATCGTCATCCTGTTCCCCCTTAGCTCTGAGAGCCTCAGGGCAACATTCAGCTCTCCTAACCACCCGTCCAAAATTTGCAAAATGTTAAGTGGTATTGTTTTTATCTTGTTCAAGCCCTCTATACGGATGGATGTCGTGATGACATTATCCCTAGGACATAATATGCTGATTGGAAAACGTAGATTAAAAGGAGTTAGCTTACATTTGGCATGTCTGTCACAGAGGGCCTGGGCCCTCATATCACACAATCGTATGGTCCCCTTACTACTACTGTACACAAAGTAGTTACATTCATTAGGGTGGAATTCTGCTGCTGTGATCACCTCAGTCAACTCCTCCATATTAGCAGGTTTAATATCTACAATGTCTGAGTGCTCGGTTAAGGATTAACCATTCCACTATTAAAATACTTCTGCTTTTAGTTTTTGCAATTAAAAATCATCCATATAAAATCACCAGTGCGCATTGTTTCTGTTACAAGGAGGAGTAATAAACTTATCTACAGGTTGGTTGTACAGTAAAGGACCTTAGTAACCAGTATTTAAACAGCCTAAATTTCTTTTAAACAAATAAATAAAAGAAAATGTTTATTATTTATAATTAATCACTTAGTTAGATTCAGTCACCCTTAAAAAGTGACAATTTTTTTTTATCACGAATAAGTTTAATTTTATACAAATATATACATAATAAACACTTTTTTAAAGACACAAACATGAAGCCATTGATTGTAATTTGAATCTAATACTCTCATTGCCAAATTCAATTTTGCAGATCACGATTTGAAATTATAAGTACTGTATCTATCCCATGTTTTGTTGCCTAAATTCCAACTAATTAAACTTTTGCTTTCGTACATTGGCCTTTTATCAACAACAGTAGGGTGTAAGAGACTTTTTACAAAACTTAAAATGTTTTTAAAACTGCCCTTAACCAGAGGGCTGGAATATCAGGAGATAATTGGCAGTTAGTTTAACGTGACATCGTTGTTGTTGGGAAATGAAAACCATTCATGCAAATCGGAGATGTTGCCACCTAACATAACTCAAGTGAGCGTTCACCGCTGAAGTCATACTCGGTCAACTATTTTTTAAAGATCAAAAGGTGTGTACAGAAAAAAAATACTTGTATACAAGGTTTTAACTCCACTTGTTAATTTAAGTTTGAGGGAAAACAAAGGAATTAACTGAAAGGATACTAAAGCTTTGGTCGGTGACTTGTAAATGCCAGAGGTTGACGCGCAGGTCATCTGCCGAGAGGTAGGTCTCCTGGTCACTGTTTACAGATATAGAGTTTATATGATACGTGTGAGCATTAGCAAATATCCGTCTGGGACTAGCTTCTACCATTAACTCCATAGGTCTGAAAACAGGCACTCTGAGGCCAGATAAAGACATTGGGTCTCTCAAAACACCAGTATCATCCTTCAAATTATAGCCCTCGGGTCTTTTGTCTCGCTCAGTCACCTTCCATAGTTTGATAGTTTTGTCTGAAAAGTACAGCAGTGTCAGGAGGGTTATTAAAAGCATATTAAGAGTTCTTTTTTTAAATAGCATTTTGATAAGATATAATCATTAAGACCATTCATACGCTTTTTTGCAAAACATAAATATGAAATATGACGACAGGTTCATCAGTTCTAAATACAAGAGATCCATGAATGGATCTTGACGCCCACACTGTAAAGATAGTTTGAAGAGAAGAGTCTAAGAGGGGACAGATTCACGATTTGATTTTCCGTCTTGTGCCTAAGCCAGTA
>JARFOD010153048.1:0-12395 GCA_031763545.1 Mopalia muscosa | reverse complement strand
CCCCCCCCCCCCATCGAAAGTCGAGGACGTTACCACAGGAGATGTCACTGCGTACAATACTCTGTATGATTTAAGTGGTCGTGTATGTCTTATATTGTGGGCTACACGACCAGGAATGGCTCATTGATGTTTTCATTTCCAATGCAGCTGGCAACCTTAGGCTACAGTAAATGGCAGACACTCGATATAATATTTACAAGTACATAAACATATACAAACCACACGGCTCTCTATAGAGAATATATGAATTAAGTCTTAAGGTAATTGAATATGTTAACATGGGAAAATAGCAGAAGGGGTTGGGGGTGTAGGCTGTGGGAACTATTTTGCCACGTAGGCCCGAAATGATATATTTTGACATGCAACGTTCGTGAGTTAATTCCCTTGGTTCAGTACTGTAAACATTGAAATGCTTTTTGCGCTATAACGGCGAAATTTGCTTTTTTAATTGGTAAAGAGTTACAGAGAATTTTGGACGTTAGGTGTAGTAACACGAATAATGTATGGCACTTTGGGTCAAATGGCAGCCAATGAACTGGCCAGTCACCCACAAAAAGTTATATATCGAACCAATGCTTTAACAGTCCGAGACTGTTTCCATAAGCTGTTATGCGGTCCGCAGTCCTCTATATTATTTGTTACATGAAACTTCTGAATTCCGTTTGTCTATAGCTTGCAAAAGACTCTAGACTTACATACAAGTGTCCCTTTGCAAAATTAGGTCTGGCTTCATAAAGTGACATATTCACCTCGCTGGCTAACACAATATAAAAAAGCTTATAAGGTAACCATTCATAACAATTATTTTTTTATTTAGCTTGCGATATTGTTATTTTTAGCAAAAGCTTATTTTGTTGCTTTTTTTCATGTAATCCGACAAAGCTAATGTGGGGTATGTACAAATTGCATTACCGAGGCCGTAAAATGACGTCATTGTGTAAAAGGACCACTCTGTTATAGTAACGTCATATTCTATTACACCTGTGAGTTTGTGTAATGAAAACAGCATTAGTTGGCACAATGCCAAGTGTCCTAAAATTCTCAAAAGACGACAGTTTTAGTCTCGCGTCACTGGACGCTTCCATCATGACGAGGGCATACCCGTGTTTGTTTTTTTTTTTTTTTTTTTTTTTTTTTTTTGCTTGTTGGTGAAGGAGCCAACGACAACAAAATGGAGTTAGATTTTGGGATGGCATAAAATAAACAGTGTTAGCGACAACAAAAAGTCTCTTCGGGACATAGTAAATACATTATGTACGGAATGAAGAGGAGGTGCTAGTTCGTACTTTTTGATATTATTGAACCATAAATTTGAAGAAATCGACGAATTAATGACAGAGGGTGGTGATGAAAAATTGTTGGCGATGAGGTTAAACATGGGGGAACCGGAAACATTTCTCTGTCACATTGTTTGATTTCTACAACCATAGACAGACAGACTAAAGTTACTAGCTACGTACTATACGGCTTGAGAACAAAATTGGAGTATCAAAATTTTTAGACGTAAGCAAAAGACAAACAAAAAATCTTCTTGACAGATCAAAAGCATTGGCTAAATTCAAAACATAAAAATGTTCGAGTCAATTATGACTACAAGCTTGTGTACTCTCAGAATATTACATTCGTACAATCCCCTGGCACAATTTACAGAATACGAATAATTGAGTGAACTTACCGTTTCATATTAATTTAGTCAGTCGGTGTCTATGTCCATGTCCCAACGACTGATTTGAATTGTATATAGTTCGTGACACGAACAAAAGTTAAACGAACTCGGAACATTATTCTAAATCCGTGTTGATTTGAAAGCTCTTGGACTACTATAGGCCTATGAACTGTCACTTTAAATATTAGCACTTCTGGTAAATATATGACACCTGCAACTTTTTAAATTTCATCCAAGCTTCCTTGCTGACAGAAATGTTTTACAGCGAGCATTGTGTGCACTGTTTGAGATATAGTAATTTCAGTGACGTAATTTAATCTATTTTCGTTGTCTTCTCAAAAACTATGTTTGCTTAGGGAGGAAATATGAGACATTATGTTTTATTGTCCAGATTCTTTTTCATTGTTAACATTTTGTAATATAACATTTTTTTGTATTTCACCATTACACACTAAATATGTTAAACTATGTCATTAAAATTATCTCCGGTGGCTTTTCCAAAACCCCTCCCTGACTATAACTATTTGCACTCGTCCGATTAGAATGTTGTGAGCGCGTGTTAGAAGACTGATAGGACTGTGCCAAGATTTTTCACCACAGGGGCCATAAGCTATGAGTTAAAGCTTTTAAACGTCGATTGATCGATGACAGTCAGTATTTAGTAAATACTTTTTTTAGATAATAGAATAGAAATAATGTTCCAGCGACTGCCATCTATTGCGAATTTTAGGACGGTTGAGGTGGACGAGTTTCTACATTTTAGGGCTCAGACTAACGCCTTCGTCTTAAAATAAACTGTATACCACCTCAACTGTCCTAAAAAATCGCAATATAAATCAATCGCTTGATCATTATTTCTTAAATTTAACAAGTTGTATTATGCTGTTCTCATGCTATGTCGATCAACCACCTTAAATCTGGACCCATTGCATGATGTCAGAAATAAATCTCTTATTCTTATAAAAGCAAATATTTTGTCTTTTAAAACTCTTTGTATATAAAGTTTAAACGACATCTGTAATGTTTTAGGGTTGTTTTTGTGTGTATGTCTGAGTTTTGCTGACAGATGTTGTTCACTTTTCCAGTGTTTAAACAGATGTTGCGACGTGTACTTTGCATTTTCTATTATACTTTTGTATATACTCCTATAACTTCTGATAAGAAAAGATTTATTTCATTGAGGACCGCGTAATACCTAAATAAAAGTATGACTTAGTGAAACGTCGCCTATCTACAAACCCCAAAGCTGCAATTCATAATGTTTTATTTTACAACTTCCATAAATCCCTGTTAAAATGCTATAGGCAGTGTTATAGTCTCCAGCTGTGAATTTTGTTTTTCTTTTTCTTAAAACAAGACAAAAAGAAGCCACCATACATCTTACTCGCTTGGAGTCTCCAGATCGCAAATCGTCAGTTTTGTAATTATGTCCGAACGAAATGTCGAGGATAACAATATACTCTATATTGGTAAAGTTTCAGATTTGCACTGATTAGTGTAAATTGTATTATTTCTAAGCAGTAAATAAACTCTGAAAAGACAAATCTTAACTTTTGTTTTTAAAATATTTCAACTTAAATTAAGTCATGACCAGGAAGCATGTTCTATATGTTGACAAAAAAACCTGACAAGAGCGATTCATTATCGGCCATTAATCATCCCCAGGAAATCACCCCGCGTCCGGCAATCGTGTCACGTGACTTTATACCTTGCAATGGCATGTCCATACCATAAGACACAAATTACATTTTGTTTGATCTGTTTAAGGTTTTATATTTAACCGAAGCATAAACCTAACCTTTACCTTTACCCTGAAACGGATACTAAAATATACCCTCGTATCCTATTTGACAGACACCCCTCCCTGAGAGTAGCGGACTACTCCTTCCGGGTACAGCAAACACACGACAAATTACAGCCTTAAAATGTGTCTTTCAAGGAAACAAACGGAGACTAACGTTACAAGGAAGATGCATCTCCTGTGCCTTGTCATTATCAAAATGAAAGCAAAAATTATCTATACTTTGTTACTTAGTCTAACACAAGTATGAACAGATGAGTTAGGTGCACGATTGGCTTTTATCATACCTTCTCACGTTACTTGCAATGCACAGACAATCAGTCAACGTGTTATCTTTAACGTCACGTGATGTTTAGCCTAGAAGAAATGATAATAAAGGCAGTAATGCACCTTAATGAAACAGATGTAGGGCCTACTATAAACCATGCCATGCCGCTTATGTCTAAGTTTGAATACGGTATCTGTTTCCTTAATTTAAGAAAGGTTTTCTAAACATAAGCCATTATTTTTAAATGGAATTTATCCCCCAGGCTCAATTAATTAATTGAATTATTTTTCGGATGATTATGAAGTAGGGGAAGATCATGTTTTCATATTTTCAAATTTTCTACCGGAAATGCATCGACGAGAGCATGTGATATTTGTACCGATTTGTGCTTCTGTTGTTGTTGTTGAGGATGAAGTCTTTGGTCAGACCGGTTTCATGCGGGTAATAAACACGGTAGCTGTATCGAAATCAATACCGAGTATGTAAAGTGGATTCCCGCTCTCTATTCCTCTTTCCCCATTCCTCTATATGTCTAAACACGCCTGACCTGAAGTCTCATTTTATAGCCACCCTTTATATAGAATGAGTGATTGGTATTCAGAATATCATTCATAGCAGAATACCATGTCACCTTAAGGAAATATGAAAACTGTACATGTTACAAGCTTTCATACTGTATTTCTATGGTCGGCTGTATGATGCGTCCTACTTTTATATTTACTTTGTGTCGCTATTGCGGTAAGGAAAACTTTACAATATTTGAACAATCTGGACTTTTATCTGAAATTGCTCACCCAGAAACAATTTTAAGTTTAAAAATCATAATAAAATGCATTGAACTTGGACAGAGTTCCATCCATGGTGATGAATTGCTTGATTGTCTAATTGCCTGCTAAAATATGGCCTTATACTTTGCTTTTTGTTTAATTTTCACCATCAAGTGAGGGGTGCTGAAGGGAGCTTCATGCTGCCCTGTTGCTCTCAGAGAGGAGGGGCAACATGAAGCCGATCTCGGTGTTATGTTTGTTTTTCTGGGGATTTTTGTTTTGTATAGTGTCTTGCAACTGTTCTGTCTTGTCCCTGTTCATCGTCCGTATTGTGAAAGCTTGATTCCATAACCCAATACTCCAGCACACTTATATAAGTGAAATGACTCTCCGTATGGCGTATACAATATAGATACTACTGACATCCGTGTACATGGACTTCATCAAATTGATGAGGACTGTATCATTTGTATTTATGTTTAAAGGTAGGATTGATTACATACTTGTTTAAAGGTAAAATAAATTTGTTCCCACCAATTCGTTATAGTGTTTACTGCAGCACAAACATCTTTATCATAAACGAGTGACCCTTTATATAAGTAAATAGCACTTATTGGGATATAAAATGTTTAAGGTGAGACCTACAAAACACATTTACTTCCTGTTAGCAACACAATCTTACATTTTACAGGTGTGAAACTGGTACACGGACGTATGCACACATACATACACACACGCGCTCAAACTTTGGTAGTCTGTCGGGTATACTGTATCGGTTTGATCGGCTTTAGCAAGGTGTGTTATCAAAATCAGTGTTTCTGCGAAAAATCTCATAATCTTTGAACAACTATTTTATTATTGTAGGCTTACTAAATAGCCTAAGGAACTGAGCAGTGCAATACTACGTCATTGGGATACATATATACCTGTTCTATGTGTATGGCATATTGTACCTGTATGAAAGGTTTCGTCCATTAGACGGGCTGTCCTATATAAGTGGATCTAATATGAGAAGTTGTTTATCTACAATTATGTGTAATCAAAACCCGAAGGCCACAGTACGACTGTATTATTATTACGGAATACCGTGTGTGTAACACTTAGATTACAGGAAGCTGTTTATCTTCACGTAACAAGATGAGGGTCAATGGACATACTCTCAGATGTGGAAATGCATATTCGACATCTGTTTAATTTATGAATGATAAAAAAAATCTGAGTGAAGGAAAAAATTATCTGAGATATGTATATGGCGATGAACGGATTACTTACGTTTACAATGCATAAGCCCATTTTGTTATCTGTATTGCTTGCATTGCTTTGGGAGAGTTTTGGTAAGTGACCTTTTAGTTTCTTATTTAAAATAAAGCAGGCTACTGTAACATAGAATATAATGATTTTACATTGTTTTTCGATATGTCTTTCTTATATATTATTTTACAAGTTCTGGCCTCTTTGTAACTAGAAACTATCCCCCCCCCCCCCCCCCCCCCTTCCCACCACCGAGGCTCCCCAAAATCTAAATTTCGCTATCCGTGTTGTCCGTCCGTCATGTATACGATATCACGTCAATTTTAGTGTCAAATTTAGGGTAACGTTTAGGGTTGGTTTAGTGTTAGCTTTATTATTAACCAGAAACCTAAACTAACAATTTCTCACACCAAACCTACCTGTATGTCTACTCATTCGTCATTACCAACTGACGCCTAGCTGTCCCATATATCACACAGTATGCTTTACAAAACATCTGATGGTATACAGGGCATGAAAGAACTAGTTTTTTATTTTTAAAATATATTGTCCAAATTTCTGCTGTACAAACTATCTCTGGGAATGATTTCAAGTGCAGTGGCTAGTGGAATATCTTGTTGACAGATGCCAATGCTGTGTGAGTAGGCATAGTAGAATCTTAGGCGATCGGCTGTTTTTTTTCTTCTAATTATGACAGAAGTTCGAGATTTTTTACATCTTACAGCGGCCAGGAAAAGACGAGAAAAGAAAATCATCCACAATGAATATATTAATTTCTTTGGTTCGAGGTTTAACTGCGTATCCAAGTGTAGTTCACCTATATCGTGACGGATTTACCATTTCCCACTTTATCTGGCTTAAATACGAAGGAAAATCAAGATGAATCATCGGAAAGCTCACCCAGCGATTGCCATAGACAAATAGTTCATTTCATTCAATTTTTTGAAGATTAGACTATAAAGGAGAGGCGGAAATAAAGTTCTTGCGAACTTGTTCTATCCCAGAAAAAAATGTATGTAGATATTTTTTTTTCATAATTTGAGTGTGGCACTCATATACTTGATGAAGACAGATAGACTCGAACCCCTGAGCGGAACATCGAAGAAGGGCCAACAATCTGAGACGCTAAATAGTATACTGAATCACACCTATTGCCAAAATAACTTATTCACTTTGACTGGGACATGATATACTTAACATGAGGTATTTACTTGTAAAGATATACTTAACATTATGTCTTTACTTGTAAAGATATACTTAGCATTAGGTATTTACTTGTAAAGAGCGGACAGAATACCGTTTAAGAGATAAGAGACTGAGAGGCAGAAATATCTACCTTTGAATGATGTAAAAATACCAAATAAAAATAGATTTAAATAATGTCTATTCAACACATGTCTAACCAGGAAGTAAAGCGTTTGAACCACCAACAAGAAATATAAAATCATTGAAATGTACAATTTACGGAGTTATCGCTCTTTAATATATTTGTTTTATTCAAATCTTAAAGCTTTAAGACCTACCCGATGTTACAAAACCCAATAAAGGTACCTTATTCTTCCAACAGAATTCTCGCATTGCGTTAAGTTTTAAGTAGGTCCAATATCATGTCATATGTTATGTTGGGATTAATCACGATAACTACTGAACATGACCACATAATATTACTAGGTTTGAACTGAGCTTAGATCTTTGCTGCTATAATGATTCTATTAAACGGAATCATCATCGGCTTTTAATCTATGGGATTTGTCCGCTTTCTTATTGATTTAACATTATATGTAATGTTTTAACAGTAAGTAATTAAAACCACCGCAATTAATTTCGCAAAACAAAGTTATGTGTGTGTAGGAGGGGGAAGGGGGAGGGGGTCTACTCTATGTCTCAATTATGGACAAATCAAGCAACTGTAAAAGGAGTTAATGTGCAATATGGGCCAAAATAATCCTCTGCATTATTACCCTAACAAACTTAAAATTGTAAGATAAATCTGGCGTAAACCGGATAAAAAAAATCTGCATTTCTTTGAAGTGCCGCAGCCAGAGATTACTTAAGATTTGTGGTTCCAGGTTAATCACGTGACATCTTGACAACGTCTTGTCTACATTAGCGTCATATGTAGCAAGAGCCCCACAATAAAAATACTGAGTAATAATTTACTTAGTTTCCGTGTAGATAACGAAATATACTCTTTGTACTTCAACCATTACTGGTATAATGGCTACATTATAAGCAGTTCAATAAGTTTAATAGTCCCACATTTAAGTATGATTCTTCCTGGCTACATTTCTTGGTATAATTTCATCTTTCGAATGACATGGCAGAGAGCTGATGAGAGGTTCCCTGTTGTCCCGGAGCTCTCGTAGTTCAAGAGCAACGTCAATTTAAGCTGTTTGTAATTTCCTTTTATCCTGTGATTGTCCTATTTTGACCTGCCTAATCTGTGTTTGTTTCCAGTAGCGTCAATGGTGGTTTCCTTCACACATTTGGGCCGCCAATCCATTACATACATGAGTGAACTAAAGTTACAGCGTTAAACCCCGATCAATCGAACTAATCCAAATGATGTTTTGTAATGATTAGTGGATGCGGAGGTTTAACTCATAGATTTCAAGAGAGTAAGAAACCTAGTCCATGACTCTTCAGGTATGATAAACAGTTTACATGAAACAAGTTATAAAATGTCAACAATTTGAAAACGAAACTAAGCAAACAGCAAATGTAATGTGATCAATATGCAAATGCGGCATAAACTAATTAACTGCTGTTGATACTTGTGACGTTGTCTATTGTTTATTGTTTAGAATAGTGACTGTCTCAATGAACATCCACCATAATATGCGATAGACCTGTTTCCTCAAATCGATTGAGAGTTTTTTTATCTTAGGAATACCTGAGAGTACAATTAACTCTGAAAAAATGCCTATATATTGAGTCGTATGCTGCAGCTTGCAGACATGATAGCAAGGGCGACTCAATGCACAGCTGCTACGGTAGAGCCCTGGCGCCTGATGGGGTCGCCATATAAAACTATTTTTATTGTTGATTTAATTCGTACACAGACTTGGTCGGATAAGACGAAACTTTAATACAGAGTATTTCCATTTGTTGCCAGTTTAAGCTTAAGTTGTTATCGCTTGAATGTAACAATATCTACATTTGTATGTACCCAAACGCACATGTCTTATTAAGACTTCTTAAAGAAGAGACACAAACTAAGAATACTTTAACCGTAGCTATATGAGGCTACTCCTAGGCTTTTCAAAGGTACAAATTCACGACCATTCCTTTTCCGTTCCAAATGGGACAAGATTAACTGACTTGAAGCTTATACGACCAGAAAAAAATACTAACCGATCGAAACTTGTTTGTCTTGTTTTTTAATTCTGTCTTTTCTCTCTGACTAGGAGTGACAAATGCATTCGAATGTGATGGGAATATTTGTGCCTTCGGAACAAAGGATCAGTGTACACGAGGAGGGAACGATTGTCAATGTCTGGACGAGTATACATTTCGAAAGACGATTGACTGTGACAGTTATTCGTTACAGATTTGTCAACGTAAGAATTCTAATACGCTAAATTTTTAACAAAATTTTATAAAACAGATATTTGGGTTTAGACGGTTCAGTTTATATATTATATATGTATTAGCAACAGCACAACTTGGGTCTTAGAACGGCACAATGATTTGTTATATTCCAAACTTTAGTCTCAACGAAATTTTTCAACAACAATTAAAATTCGAAGATCAGTCTCATGCAAGATTTAGGACATTAAGACACATCTCAAAAGTTATTACACTTTTAAACAACATGTCTAATCAGCTATGTAAGTAATTCCATTGTGATTCCCCAATATGACCAACCAGGAACCTAATTTGCTAGTCTCCTTTCACAAAAATATCACAATCGTGTTCTTAAAATGTCTACTACTCTCTCACAAATACCCATTAGGATACGAGAGAAACATTTCAAGCTTTCAGTTAACGATATTATTATGGTTGCCCATAGTATCAACAAAATCAAGCAGGGTCATGTTTTGTTTTATGTCACGTGACATGTTTTCGACCAATCAAACAAAGTAATTTGATATACGGCATAAAAATTTACAACTATTGTCGTTAAATGAAATTTATTAACATCAGAACCTTGCTAATATTGAAGAAAAAATAAACACAAAAGCAAACAAATAAACACAAAAAAAGTAAAAATTACGAATTTTAACTATTGTTCTGACAAACTTGTTGGTGTCTTCTTAGAGCGGTGCCGTGATGGGAACTGCCCAGCTAATTACCAATGTGTAGAGGAATCAATCAGCTCCAAGCATTGTATCTGCGCTGAAGGTTATATCCGGTCAAACGATACAGGTGAATGTGTGGGTAAGTCAGTTAAACTTATGATATAGGGCTTTTATAATTATGAGTGTAGCCTTTTACTGTGGACAACCTACTGACATTGGTTTATTTCTATATTAAAATTAACATTCAGGCAAATATTGGGAGAGCTCATTGACAACATAAAACCTATCTGTTTGTGGCGTTTGGTCATTAGGCCTTCTCTGTTCTCATTTGTCCTTGTTGCCAATGGCGATCGTATAAGTAAAATAAATGAACCTAAAACACTATCAACAAAGATATTTGTCCAGATCTCGGAAAAAGTCGTTATATTTTAAAAGGCTTCATATATACCATTAGTTTATAGGAAATATTAACAGTAATGTCACAGGCTTTATATTTATTTCAGCTTATGTATTCAATCTAACAAACCATGATTTATATGTACAGATGTGTGGGAACAAACTTGGTACCTCTTTTTGTAAATAACGTTATGAGACACATATATAAATACACATCATATAAAAGCGTCACTCTAACAAATGTTGTGAGGACAAATGACCGTGCCGACTAAATAACAGATTAAATGACATCCTTTGACACCATGTCACAAATACCATTTAAATACATGCTTTTAACAAGGGAATCCAGTGTCGTTACAATTATTGTACCCTTTCCCCAAAAGTCTGTATTATTTGTCTGTGGGCTCTTGGCTGTAATACCGTTGGTAGCAATAGCGCCAAGCATGTAATGAAATATGCGGACACATCCACGGAGAGATGTCCATAAAGAGACATTTGCTACATTCAGTAATGTCTAAAATCACTTTTTGCCTCTTTTAATTCAGATTTTTCTCAATGATCAGGTGTGCCAAATGCAACAGTATGCAACAGAAAGAGGTGTGCATTCGGTACAACGAATACGTGTGAGGCAGATGGGAGAAACTGTAATTGCTTGCATAATTATATCTCACGACAAAAAATTGGATGTGACAATGAACTTCAGATCTGTAAACGTAAGAAACTTTTCTCTTTGATAAGCCGGCTCAGTATATGCATTCCAGTTGTGAAGCATAATACACGAATAAGATATATGTAAGACAAATTTGCCTGGGTGTACTTTCTATTGTATGGGTCTTAATATAATGTACACAGCGAGGTAGAATGAAAAAAAAAAGTTTGTAAAGCTTATTTATATATTTTGTCTAGCGAAATTGGAATTTAACATCTTGTCACGAAACAGTTTTCGTCAGTCGGTTTCTGAGGATGACCACCAGAAGGTGTAGAGACAGTGCGAAACCCCGACAAAACTTTCACCTCAGTCGGATGTTATGAGATATGCAGTTTAAGTAGAATGGATGTGTAAAGACATAACACTTCAAATACGCCACAGTTAATTAATAATTATGGACTCAAATCGAAAATAATATTCGTAGTGACTAACTGTTAGTTATCGCTCAATTTGCATGTTGAACAATTTTTATTAAACAGTATTTGAACTGCGAATAAAATATCGTTTACTTGGATGGTATTTTTTTTTTAAACCTTTTACACAACTCAACCGAAAAATGTCAACAATTATTAAATGTGACAGGAGAATGATTATCTGTCAGCAAATAATATTGGATAGAGGCATTATCGAAAATGAGTTCTGCTATTTGTCCATGGTAATCTGTAGGCCCTATCGGCACCATTCTGGTTAATGCGGCGGTTGTACTTACAGCCCTTGTGCTGTGTGCACCAAAAATATCAGTGTCAATACCTACTCGTTTCTATCCAATGGGAAATGGTACTGGTAGATACAGGTGAGTGGGGTTTACTAACACTTAATACAAATTGTGATAAGTTATCTCCCTTGAACTTTAGGGTCTCCTTGACATAAGTCTTTAAATAGCTTACAACACAAAATCTGCTGTCTTGTGGATAACAAACATACTCAACATATGATAAATGCCTAACCGACGTTTTAACTAAATCTCTTATTTCAAACACACATTTAGTTTCAGAGAGAGTCATACTATTTACATTAAAACACCGCAATGTTTGACATCTTTGTCCACTGAGCAAAGCAAGTAACATTGTTAAATTTAAAGATAAGTCTTTAAAGCTGAGTTTGTCAACAGGTTCCGAATTCCTAAAGTAATCCAACACCTTGTTCACATCCCAAATATGACTATATTTTGGCAACGATGGTCGGTCATTAAATACTCCTCTCATAAATCTTTTTACAAGAGGATTCTCACCAAAGCTTACACTGTCAGTCAAAAAAACAAAAGAGGAAATGGCACTTCTTGCCGTGTTTATAGCA
>JARFOD010153037.1:0-12396 GCA_031763545.1 Mopalia muscosa | reverse complement strand
TCTCAGATGTCGTTGTGCCCAGAGAAGCCGTTGACGTCGGTGTGACTGGGTTAAAATTGGTCCATGATATGACCGGCATGCATGGAGACGAGCAGTGCGCATGCGATTACGTTTGGTTTGGGCAGTCACACGCCCTCTAAACAATTCAAGCCTAGTGGACGTTGCAGTAAGAAATCGATTACGCAATGGCGTAAGACAATTTGTCGGTCTTCTGTATGTGTTGTGACACGTGGTCTACCCGAACGAGGTCGGTCTGTTGAGGTGCCAGTTTGTTAGAGACGTGTCCGAAGATCATGGATAATCCGTCGAATACATCCCATAACCCTGGCAACGTCAGTGACTGACATTCCAATATTCAGCATGACAAGGCCACGTTCACGTTGAATTGTTGTGGCATTGCAAGTCAACGGATAATTTACTGTAATAACTTGTTTTCCCGAGATTTCCCTCTACTGTGCTAACGTTGGCTCAATTGGACGTGTATCATAAGGTCATGCTGCTAGGAACGCAAGGAAACATGTTTTATCCTTGATGTATGCTCGCACGAACTGCATACTTGTGTACGTCGGAGTTGCAGTATGCCATGATGTCTTTTACAACGCATTAAACTCTAACAATAATAATAATATCTCTTGTATTAAGTTTCAAGAAAATATTTAGAAATCCATGAGTGTGAAGTTTCTTTTTTGACTGAGTATTTAAAATGAATCCGCTGTACTATATATGGAGTAAACAATAAGTACCTGATAACGTAGATAGCTGTAATAGCAAATTATAGCCGAGCTGCTCTTTCTATACCACTAACAATGTCCGAACAACACGAATCACTCGCGTGATGTAATTAAAATGGTACCAATTGCTTAAACAACAATGTTGTCCAGATTGATCAATGGTGTAACGTAACTTCCATTCCATGTTCGCAAAGCATGAACCAATTGATTGACGTAAAAACGATTTTATTGTTGGTTCAAGAAACAATGTTTGCGATACCCATGAGGTGACGTAACAAAGATTATATTGTTTGTTCATAAAATTAACTTCCGCACAACATCACCCTATGGTGTGGAGTAACACAGATTCTATTATTTGTTCAAGAAACGATGTTCGAATAATATGCACCTATATAGTGTAAATACTTTTAAGCAAGGCGTAAAACACCAATCAATCAATCAACCTATGTCCGGATTGGCCTTGCAAAATAAACGAATGGAATAACATAAGTGACGATTTTATTTTTGTGTTCATTCTCGACTGTTGGTTTCGGATGGTCTACACGTTCCGTCAGTTACTACGATTATCGGTTCAGCATAGGTCAGCCGCCATCACATAGTCAGCACCTGGTTTTTGTTAATTTTCTTTGCTGACAACATTATGAATCCTGGGCAAGATAAAATACTGTCTAATCGCGAATGTATCCATGGGAGTAGCGATGGAACCGTATATGTGTTTAGTCTGTCTCTCAACACGTGCGCAGACCCGAAGACCTGCCGGTTACGCAGCCAAATCAAATGACCTACTACTGTACGCGATTTTGAACGAAATCCAAAGAAAAAAAAACGTTAATAGTGCTGCAGTGTAAGTTTATGAGAGGTTATCAGCAGCTAGGTTAAGTGTGGATTTGTTTTTGACATTCTGGGATGTTATGGATTGGATATATAGTGGATAGAAGGGTATATTTATGAGAAACGGATTAAATAGTAGACTGCCATATTCTTCAGTCGATCGTGGGGGCTAACGCACCGACATTAAGGTCTGTGGGTTAAATTGGTTACTTGGAACATGTTGTATGTAGCTATACTGTTAACGTCTGTGTTAATTTGTGACTTTAGTTAGGGTTTGAAGCATTGAAGCTCTCTGACCAAAAGACGTTTTTTTGGAACATGAGCGGAATTTTACAGGATACCGACGTATTTGTGGTGTCTTTGTTTTATCCTGTGAGTGTCTTGTATTTGTCCTGTGATGTTTGTGTTTGTTTCCAGTGGTGTCCGGGGTGGTTTCCTTCATCCAATGGGCGGGCACACCCTCCTGTCCCCACCAAACAAGCAAACCATCCTCTCAGCCATGCCCTGGTTATTGATGATACGGAAGGACATCAGTTACTCTGTGTCTCTAATGGAACCCTTTAAGGTTCTCCAGACATGGCCCTGGTGGAACCGTTTTTGGTTCTGTATTGAACTCTCACATCAACAGTTTCAATATTTCTCTCTTTCTTCTTATATCAAATAACCGTTTTTGTCGAATAATGGTTCCATTTAGAAAAGAACCATCATTTCTAGGAGTGTACTCAGCGGCATACCGAAGTATGATATCACGTGAAAGCGAGAGAAAAAATGTGTAGAATCTGCTATAGAACGCTGATCATTTCGAATTTTCTTATAGCACACTTAAAAACTTGTCTTTTGATTTACCTATAAGTGTTATTTTGGTTGATGGGAAAAGCGGAGGCAGCGTACCATAATTCAGTGAATCCCAAATGAAAGTGTTTGAAAGAATGACACATACATGTACGATTATCACAGCAGATAGCTCTTGCATCTCCTAACATCAAACTATTGTTTGTTAGATTGACCATTGGGCCACCCAAGCTCACCGATAGTTAGCACCAAAAGAGCACTGTAAACCGAAACGGCATCAATAGACTACCTTCAAACGTATCTTAGTGTAATAAACAGACTCGTATCTTTGTAGTCGGGCCTTATCATCCAATTATTATCATTTTAAACATCGACATTATGTACTTCTCATTGTCGGACAGAACCCCCTTACCTTTTAGAGCGTCTCGGTTTACTGAAATTATTAGGTTTTGTTTAATAGCGGGCGAATCCCTCAAATCACATGCTGTGTAATCACCGTGTTCAGGTGAGTGATAACAAGGTAAACTGTCTTGTTACCTGGTGATGTATGATTCGTCTCACAGCTGATTACAGGTGTTAACAGGTGTGACGTTATGAAGTGTGACAGTGACACCGGGAGAAGCACCCCTTCGTCTCTCCCCAAACGGCGTGTTCCAATTCACCAACTGAACCATAAACCCAACCCTTTCCTAATTAGAGACTACACCCCTTAGCTTTGTGAGCTAATACAGTTGTGAATGCTCCGGTATTTCACTAGAACGGGAGTGCCAATATTGGTCCATTTCACCATGGGTAATGAGGCATAGTTATCCTCTGACATATTGAATATCACAGTAAACTACTTCTCCCCGGTCATGAATGAAAAAAAAAACACTCCTGTAAGCTTGTGTCGTTTTTTCCAGATTTTATTCTTCAATCTGTTTGACGTGATTAAGTAAACGAGTGTGATTGATTTTTCTTTGCGTTAGTTTATGAAACTTCATTGAACGAATATTTGATGTTCCGACTAGAATTTAAAAGAGTTCACGATGCAGAATCAAAACTATAAATTATACTACGTGTCTGTATTCTTTTTTCCATTAAAATCCTTTTTGGAAAATCTAGCTTGAAAATAATTTTTATTAACAGGAGGAACTTTACAAGAGTATAGTATGTCTAGCACCTCTGTGAACATACACTGAAATTGAGCAATTAGTCCAGCTTAAAACCAATTTACTCCGTGTTGTTGTTTAATAATGTTTCTAAAAACTGATCACGCTGGCAAAGGGATGTCGATTTTTGAATACTGATGATTATTCTAATGTTCTAGATAAACACCAGGAACAAAATTGTGAATAGGTCTTAACCAGGAGTTGTTATGTGTAGCCAACAAAAATTTCGAGAGAAGGTAGCGACTATGTACATGGTATAGCAAGTATGTGGCAAATATCTACCAAACAGGTAATTCGACATAGATAATAAATCAAACCTCACAAGTGGACTTTAAAAACAAATGACTTTCGGCTTAGGAGAAACAGAATAAGATGTTGCCTGGTACACGGGTATTAAGTTATAAATGAAGCGGCTCTATAATGGCTTGGATACTAGGGGTATCCAATTTTTATTCGATAGAGTAAATAACAGATTTGAAAATTTAAGTAGATATGAATCAACATCAAATTTAAAATTGGGTGGGGTTTTGTTTATAAGCAGATATATAAATAAGGTTTCTTTTATGTCAAGACACCTATCAGGTCTGACGGCTAGACAACGTTCTGAACTACCATACATGCAGGTATAAAGTTATAAAGTCTAGCCATGATATTATCTTGAATCTAACGAAAAAGATTCACAGTGACTACAATAATCTCCATAGCTTTGTCGCTGTTAGACAGGTAGTGCTTCAAATAGATGTATAGAACTGGCTAGGTTCATTTAGTACGTGGACAGTGACTTAGGTAAACCATCGATGGGTATCAGGTACCTATTGTACACATAATCTTGTCAACCCGGAATGGCGTGATTTTCACACCGATGTGTGAAATGATGGGCCAACTTATTTGGGCTTGTCAAACTGAAACGCCATGTACAGCGGACACAGCGTTCGCTGCATTTATAAAATACACAGTATATATCTCTCCTTTATTTAAAGCCGTTGCCTCATCGGTTTGCTGAAGTTAGAGGTCAAGGGATTTGATCAGTGTCAAAGCTTAAGATGACAAAGCGTCTGAGAGGTTTAGGGGTGTTCAGCTATTTCTCTGCTGGGTGTGATGAACTTTGAAAAATACCGACATTGAGCCGATATGTTCCTTATGACAACAGACGAACAACGCAGCAAATTGTACTTAAGATTCACATTGTCGTCTGCTTTTGTTTGGCGCGAAAAGCGTGGCGTACATTACCTAGGAATTCAAGTCGTATTTGTTGTGCCGACAAACCTGGCTTAACAACGTCCCTCTTGGGCAAAACAGCCTCATTGCCGAAAAATGTTCTTTATCAAAACCGAGGTTAAAATAAAGGCGAGGGAAAATCTATGGCCGTGTTAGAGAGATGTACCTGACAACCTTACCACCCTATCAGATATCTTTGTTCGGTGGCCTTTCTTAACGGAATTGATTTACTACCACCTTCTACATCTTTTCTTTAGGGAGGGTAATGGCATGTCGTGTTCAGCCGGCCATACACTAAACTCGCCTTCAATCCAATCAGCGGAGAAATTCACAAGTCTTTCCCCTGACGAATCTTTACCACTATATACTTCACTGCACATTCGACTCCTCTTTATACAATATCATATCTTCTACTTAATGTTGAGCTTATCAACATCGGATAATATAGGAATGTTTTGTCCAATTATGTTTTGTAGAGTAAACATTTAGAAAGCATATCGTCATAACTTATTTCAAAGTTTCTTAAAGTGTTAAATGTATCGGTTAATGTCAGAACTTAAAATAAGTCCACACTTCAACGAATACATGGACTCTGTAGCTATAGATTAACTCTACGTAAACAACAACAACAGCAGTTTCACAATTACCAGTACATGTTAATAGTCTTATTGACGTGTTGTTATTTCAATTTAAAGTAAGCTAAAGCCACCATTACTATTCAGTATGTTCCAGTGAATTTATGTCATTCAAAACAGGAACATATAGAACCAGGTACTAAAAAAAAAAAATAAAAAAATAGCGGGTGGTTGGAGGGAGCTTTATGTTGCCCTGGAGCTCTCAGAGCTAAAGGGGGAACAGGAAGCCGATCTGTTTGTGGTGTCTGTATTGTTGTCCTGTCCTGTATTTGTCCCGTCTTTTCTTTGTTTGTTGCCAGTGGTGTCGAGGGTGGTTTCCTTCACCCCATTGGACTGGCACGTCGTCATATAGGTGAAATACCCTTTAGTACGACTTTAAACCCAAATAAAAAAAAAAAACAAAAAAACTTAAAAAAAAAAAAAAAAAAAAATTCGTTTGTACTCCAATATGCGCAACTAGAACCCGGCTTGCTAATCTCCTAATACAGGAATAACAAAATCTTGTACCTTAAATATTTACTCCTCTCTAACAAAGATCCATTAAGGTAAAGGTGAAACTTTCCTCTGGTCAGAAAGTCGTAACGCTCATTCTCTTTAACGGATATATTTATTGGTTTATCACTATATCTCTGAAAACCCATAACAACACAACTGGGTGTAGTTTTATTTAGAAACTTATCTCGGTGAATTTATCGAGAATATTTGATGATTTATCGATTTTAATTAATCAGCCTCCTTGTGCCAGTGTGATTACTTTTCAACAATACATATGTATAATAAGTAATGTTGCGTACATTATGCATATACTGGTTCAAATCATAAATTGGGATTTTATCATCTGTCAATAATCTATTAACCTACTTAAACTTCCACTCAACAATGGGTCTTGGAATCCATTCTATGGCAACTATGTTGACCAATTAGATTCTGCAAGACATCCAGTGTGTATGTTGTCTCAAGTTGAAAGATTTATGTGGGTATAATTTGTAAGTGTAGTCTGATTAAGTCTCATTGAAATCTTACCCGCATTATATGATCACATCAGTGCTGGAATGAGATATACTGGAATCTGAGCCTTTTATCTGAGACAAATCAGGTGACTAACGAAGTGAGAGTGTCTAAAGAGAGGCGAGACTGAGGCAAGCAAATCATACAATTAACCCTAAAACTCGAAGGAGACGGAGAGAAAATAGAGCACAACAGTGCGAGTTTATATTTTTAGCTGGTTGTTTTATTATTGTACACTATATCTGATATTTTCCGATCGAGAGAAGACGGTTTGGGGTAATCAAGATGATACGTGATAGTCTGATGCAGAAGGGGTATATAATTTTGTCGGGGTCTCATTCTATTGTATACTGTGTAATGTCACATACTGTTGATTAGCCTTGTAACAGGAAGATAAGAAGATATAGGATAATGGGAAAAGATGGGAAAAGATTATACAAGATTATAGAATAGCTTCTGGTTTCCCCCTTGTAATAATTAATGTGTCCACAGAACACATAAGTTATCGGCTCCATTCAGGGTGAATACAAACGATCCAACGCACGTGTAGTACCATTGTCTATGTACCAGATTAAATCCTTCAAAAATTGAGTTAGGTTCACGATTGGCTTTTCACGCACTTTCTCGCGTTACTTGTCATGTAAGGCAGCCTGTTATCTTTAACGTCAGGTGCTGTTTTACCCAGAATAAATGATAATACAACCAATAGTACAAAAAGTCCGTATAAGTTCCTATTTTTACGTCTGATAAAGTGTCCAGGACTTTGAAGTTAATTATTAATTATAACCTTAAGCCTTCTGGAATCTTCTGCAAGGACACAGGATGTTAAATAGTTTTCAAACCAAAATTTATACATTGCCCATCGTGGCGTTTTAGGGATTCAAGCAAGATAACTCCGATAAAATTATTAATATGGTGTACTGAAAACATACAGTGGCGCTGTGTGAAGAAAAAGAATGAAATAAATTTTTAAAACATTGTCGATTTTCAGATAAGCCCTTACCTCAATATACAGGGAAATTGTCGTGAAAGGTTCACGAGACTTTGTTTATTATGGTAGATTGTAAAACTCAAAAGGATTTGTAAACTTAAATTGAGGTTTACGCAAAATAACTTTAATCTGACTTTTGAAACTCCAAAAAAATGCTTAATTAGAATATTCTTTAGTTTATTTCACGATTAATGACACCGTCAATGCGCTTTTATTTATCGAATAGTTAGGGCTTGCCTTGTGTATAAATGTGCTTTACATCCAGATTGTCCACTCACTTGCACTGTGCTTGACATCCAGATTGTCCACTCACTTGCACTTTGCTTGACATCCAGATTGTCCACTCACTTGCACTGTGCTTGACATCCAGATTGTCCACTCACTTGCACTGTGCTTGACATCCAGAGTGTCCACTCACTTGCACTGTGCTTGA
The DNA here is from genome assembly GCA_031763545.1 of Mopalia muscosa. Taxonomy (NCBI): domain Eukaryota; kingdom Metazoa; phylum Mollusca; class Polyplacophora; order Chitonida; family Mopaliidae; genus Mopalia; species Mopalia muscosa. Next base: position 4,606 of record JARFOD010153037.1, on the reverse strand, counting down.
CATCCAGATTGTCCACTCACTTGCACTGGTTCTCTAACCCAGTATCTATCATATAGAACACTAATCTTGGTCAACTGGTTTGGAGAAAGCAGTTACCACTACTATCAATTGAGCTAAAGCTATGACCATGCGGCCAGCCCAAACTTCTGTCTAGAACTATTATTTGCCTTAACAACTTATAAACTGCTTTTTCCTGATTATGTTCCTGATTACTTTTCCTGATTTTATGCAGTTTATTATTCGTTGTCATTATGTGTGAACTGTGGTTAAATTATTTTGGAATTTTCCACTGTGTCTTAGGCTACTACATTCTTCAATGTAGCCTGCTCTCACTACAGATATGAAGCTTGGCAATGTCCAGGCACAATCTACTCGGTATTGTTCTCATTCGTACCTTTTCGGCTTTTCTTAAAGAGTTCGGAAAACTGGCGAGCTTGACAGTTGTCAATGCGCATGTGCATTACTATGGTGATAGATAGCTAATGAAAGTCTCTCTCCTTCACGAATTTTGTTGCTGTTTAATATGTCCGCAAAAAATAAAAATATTTGACATATTTGGAAAATGAATATATAACAAAGAGCATCAACTTAACCTCTTTTGATAATCAATGTCTATTAGACGAAATAAACAAGTTTAAATGAATCTATTCACGCCACCATTCAGTTGGTCAAAAATAAACTATTTGTTCCATTTTCGCAGTTTTCACATTCTAAAAAAAACAATCGATATATTCATTTAGCTGAATTGTAAATGAAACTTTGACGGATTAACATGATTGTCAAAGGGGTGAATGAACAACTGTTTTAGCGGTTTGAAACACCAAAAGAGTCCCGATCGCCTTCTCTACCTTCAACCGGAGGCGCCACTTTTTTTATCCGCGCATACAAGTTTTTTCCAGTACAACATTAGGTCGTTTTTTTACCAAAATACACTTTCTCAGATTTATAATAAAATTTTTATGGAATTAAAGATAGTCGTTTATATGTACTAAAGTCTTTTTATTTCTGCAAGCAGAGGTAAGATGGAAATATTATATAGTGAAATCAAGTAATTTTCGTTCAACGCCACTTTCTTCTTTGCTTGCAAACTAGTATAGCATATCGCCAGTTCCCGCGCTCCGTGAGAGAGTTCTTGATTTCATCGGCAATTCAAGGTTAAAGCTTGCTGTTACATATTCCTGTATATTGTAATCCAGGTCTAATCCAACAATACATAACCTTATTTGTGTAAGGGTGTGCATGTTGTGTTGGAAGAAGATCTCTGTTACCAGTCAGAATAAAATTCCAACTTTTAAGAAACGGGCTCTAAACATCCGATAACTTAATAGCTTAATAGCACTGGAAGCATGTGATTAAAACCATCAACGTCTTGCCTCCATGGCTTGCGAACAGTCCGCATGGACATAAACCAGGACCATTTTGAAAGTAGTGATATTCGTTAAAATGGAATAAATAGTGCGGTCGTCGCTAGGTAAATTACAGCTGTATAAATACACTAGGACTATTTTATCATGTCATTCAGCTGTAGATCAAAGCGATTCCTAACACATCTTATTATTCTTAAATAAAAGTTGAACCAAATTACACGTTTTCAAATGTTTAAGCAGCTGGATTCATTCGAAACTGTGGGTAAAAGTAAAGCTCCGTCTCGTGACTTCCTGGTGTTCATCCCAAAACTCACAGTCTGCTTGGAAGGCTAGAGGTATGCCGCTGTGAAGTATTACGATACTACGCGGTAAAGATTTTCATGACTTATAGGCATACTTGTTGCTGAAATAAAACGCTCAGTACAGGTCTACAAGCATCAGACCAACCCTAGAAATATATTATTATTTATATGTTCACCCCACAAACCCCATCATAGAGCACGGGATTAAATCCCACCACAGAGCACGGGATTAAATCCCATTATAGAGCATGGGATCAAATCCCATCATAGAGCACGGGATTAAATACCATCATAGAGCCCGGGATTAAATCCCACCATAGAGCACGGGATTAAATCCCGTGATGAAGGTTTTATCGCTGAATAGGGGAAGGTCTTCTGGTTTCGTATTCAAAGCTTTCTGGTTTTTCAGGAAAGGATGGAAAACATAGCATCACCACCCACTGATCGGCTATTCCATGCATATACTTTCGAACCTGTCTTAGGATACACTGGCCCATCATTATAGGAAATAAAATGCTTCCCGTCCTACCGACGTAATCGAGTGATTTGTTCTGCTTCGAGTAAAGACTCAGTGAGAGTTCTTATTATGCGGCAAAGTTAAAATATTGTACATTAGCACAGCAAAGTTGAAATACGGTAACCTTAAATAGATTTTCTAGTCTAGACCCTTTTGATATATTGTCATCCAGGAACCTGCTAAATTGGCTACACGAGAATTCACGGGAGTTCTGCAGGAAATGACGTCAAAGACACTGTATACTTACGTCATTTTGAATAAAGTCCATCAATAAATTAGAGGTTGCTTTCAACTTCTCGTATCTTTACATCTGACAGATGTATTAAGATGTGAGCAGAGAATATAGGGTTGCCTTAAAATAAATATATATTTACCATGTTTGCCAGCATCTAATGCAGTGTAGTCTGGGCGGCCGTTTGTGTCCAAAATACTAACTTCAAACTTACTTCGGATTAACAAGCTAATTTTTCAATTGAAAGCTAACTTTTAAATCAAAAACCATCTTGGAATTAACAAGCTAACTTCGAATTAACAAGCTAAGTTGGAATTAACAAAGAAGTATCTAACTAATAAGCTAACTTTAAACCAACAACCTAACGTCGAACTACATGTAAACTTCGAACTAACAACCAAACGTAGAACTAACAAGCTCACGTCGATTTAACCAGCTAACGTCGATTTAACCAGCTCACTGCGGATTAACGCCAGAGGCCGCTGTGTAATAAAGAGACAACTCTTGCTCTAGTATCAGAAAATACAGTCCCATCTGTTTCTTAACTGTTTTCCAAGCTTTGAAATAGCCCCTCTACACGATACAACTTTTTTTGTGGGCTATGATAAGACATCTTTCTTGCTAGCTTTCAAACAATTATGTTACAATTAGGTAAGTGAGCCCAAATTTAAATTTATATCAACTGTTAATATTTATTTGGACAATCTGTATTTCAGTGTAAATTCGTAGCCTACATCATCATTGCGTTACACCATTGTACATCAGCTTTAAAGGAGCCATTCCAAAGATTTCTCTTCTACCAGGACTGAAATCTTGTCTCAGTAAGAAATGTTAAGAGCTAATGTATAAAAGTAATGTCTCCAAGTTTTGGTTAAAAGGAGCTTCCTGTTGCTCTAGTGTTGTCTGAGCTAAATAGAAACAGGAACCGGATATGTGTGTGCCCCATTCTCCAATTCAGAATAATTTGGTAACAAATTCACCGATTAAATTGAATTGTAATGAGCCTTTCTATATCTTTAAGATGATGATTTGTCATGGATATCTCCAAATTCCACAAAACAAAATGGCAAACATTGCATAATTAGGCAATATTAACGTCTGTATGTGTTGTTAACGCAATACTTGGCACCGTAAACACCACTGGGGTTTTCCCCTAAATCCACCCGCTAATAGATTAAACCGATTCAACGACACGAGGAGTCAGACATAATGGCGGAAGGCAGAGCTTGACATCAACTAATAATCATGATGAAGAGCAGGTTTTGTGTTCACAGTTTAAATATGTCCAAATCCGGTCGTTGTTCTATCTCGGAGTCTCATTTTGTAACGAGTAAGTACCATATAGCTTTTCAACGCAGACGGGCTGTAGGCCTGTAGAAGGCATGGAGGCAAGACGGCGAAAGTTTTAATGAAATGTTGGAGTGTAAAGATGTGTGAAAAGGATTATCCAAACAAAAACCCGTGACTGATGTCTGATAGAGCCTCATTGATAGGCCGGGATCCCGCGGTGTATGCAGCCAATAAAAATCCAGCATTTGAGGCTTGGCGGTAGTAAAATAAACACCCTTTTTACAGAATGGTGCTTCTATAGTATAGCCTGTATAACGCGATTCCGTGTGTTAAGATGCTGTAGGCCGTACTTACATCCACAATGGGTGTCTTGTGTCAGCGGTTTAATAAAATGTTGATGGGTTGAATTAATTATATACATGACGGTAACGCGGTACTGGCAGTGTAAATGAAAGAGACTGATGTAAACTCATGTTTTGAAATGACTTTGACGTTGAAAATGGACCAATGCTAAATATTTCAAACAACAACGACTGCTGGAGTCATAAGTGGAAGTCACAACAGTCAAGCTGATAACGGCGAATTTATTATGAGATAGGAAAATGTGTTACCAAATGTGTATGTAAACCTACTGTGAACCAACCCTGCGCGGACTTCGCACGAAAAATACCACGTGATATTCACAGGGTTTAACGTTAGTATCATTCGTGAAATTGTAACCACGTGGTAATCACATGATTTTATGGCAGTTCCTTTTACGTAACATTAATCACGTTGTATTCACATTCTATGCTATTCGAATTCGAATTAAACACGTGGCATTCACATGGTTTTCTTGTGGTTCCATTAACGACAAATTAACAACGTGGTATTCATATGGTTTTCTGGAAGTTTCATT
>JARFOD010153026.1:0-12396 GCA_031763545.1 Mopalia muscosa | reverse complement strand
TACTGCTACATCCTATACTGCATGATATCGGAATCTTTAATTCCTTTGACTACTAGTGTACTGCTACAACCTTTACTGCATGATGTGGGCTATTGAAATCCTGTGTCTACTTATGTACTATCACATCCTATACTGCATGGTATAAGGATTTTTAATTCCCTTCTCTACTAATGTTCTACGAAATATTGGTGCATGGTATGAGGACCTTGAATTCCTTTGTCTACTTATGAAATACCACATACTTATGCATAATATGAGGATCTTGAATTTCGTTGCCTACTCCTGTGGCTTGTACCTCAGGTAAGACAAAATGTGAATTTGTGGTTTTTGGTTAGGGATAATACTAAACCTAACCCAACTGTAAATAAACCTAACCGTAGCTCTAAACGTGACCCTAAAAGTTGCGGTATATCATATATGACCGATTAACCACTTAGGTATAAATTCAAACTGAGTAAACATATTTACAGTTTGATTAAAACAAGTTTTTACAATTGAAATTTGAAGGGATTCCTGGCATATGCCATAGCAGTTTGACATTAAATAGAGTTGTCAAAATGCAAATGAAGATAATCACAATAGCTCAAAACAGGCAATACATTAGAGTGCTCATGAGTTTCTCTGAGGGATACGTTCAGTGTCAACAGTATCAGAGTTAAGTGGGCAGGATTCAATACAGGTATGACAGCTGAAGCTAGTATAATACTACTAATAATATATATATGATAATCCAAAAGACAGCTGGACAGGTATAGACTTTCAATACAATTGACACCGTGGAATACACTACCATTCAAATCATAACCTATTCTTTGGTCGTTAATTGATATGATGATGTGATAGGCTACAAAATAGTAATCTTTCATTATGCAGAACTCTACAATTGGCATCTGCAAAACCCAATCAACTAAAACATACAAAACTGAATAGGGTTCTTTATAAAAATGGAAGCGGGATAGAAACTTTTGTAGGATATTGATTAATTGCGTTTGAAAAACATAAATAATGTTGGTTGAAACAATAGATACGAGATACGAAGGTTTATGACAAGCCGTCTTATCACTTCTACCTTTTATTCTATATATTTCGAGTTAGTTGTTCTTTTATTTGACAGATGTAAAATTCTTTTTCGCATATGTGAAATTCTTTTTTATGTTGAAAAGATTTTCACTTTTGTGAAAACAATTTCACATGTGTTAGATGAAAAACCTATTTTTCATATATTGAATTCTTTTCAACATATGTAAAATTTGTTTCAACTTGTGTGAAATTCTTTTTCACTTAAGTCAAACAAAACATAGGAACTTACATTATCAGGAGTTCAGGTTCAAAACGAGATTTGATGTAAAATTAAAAAAATTTAAACTTAATTTGCGGGTTAACCATATTAAGCCATTATTAGAAAATTACAGAAATACAGCTGACATTTAAATCAATGAAGAAAGGCGTCCTTCTTTATGCTTACAAACTGAATACGCTTTAATCAAATCACGCAATTCTCAAACAGTTTTTCTGGATTAATTATCAAAATCTTGCTTAACCCAAAACCGAAAACAACGTTTTGATTTCCTAGAGTGCACATCCATCAATATTTAAACCGATTAAAAGTCTGTAGACTGTCAGAATAAGTTAAAATTACATTTATTAATCAATATATTTTGGGGGCAAAACAGGTCTGGTGGATTTTATAACCAAATCCCAGATATAAGTAAAAACATTGGATTTATCGAACACTAAATGTGCTAGTTACACAGTAGCAGTAGGTCTAATATAGTTGCTTAAATATAAATTATAAAATGTTTGTTTTGCATTAACGGGAAATTCACTTTCCGAAAGGCTCCGATGTACGTCCTTAGAATTTTAGCACTTGAATATTGGTAAACCTTCTAGTGACTCGAAACTTTTCATATCAGATAACGTTTAGTTAAATGTTGATCTAGTTTAGAGTGTTGTTATTATTTTAACACGCAATTCTCGTTTTCCTCTCAAATGAAGGACTGCAAAGATATGACATTGTGTCCAACAATGCAATTTGATACTGCCTTGTGTTTAACTGTTAAAGAACCTCCCTGTCCGCTTTAATATTTAAAGCTAACGAAACACATTATCTTAATGCAAAGTACGGTAAACTTACATCTCCAATAAAAGATACACATGGATACAAGTTTATTCAATATTTCGGTTTATTTTAAACCATTGTCAAGAGTGAAACATATCTGTACAGAAGGTATATATATATACTAGGCTGCATGTATGTTTGTCTTCTTACTTATACATTCATTTACATCGTCTATATATACCAGGATCAAAGATACGGCCTTAAAACAACATGCAGAGAAACACCACATAGAAAGGTCAAATATAACAGTAATATAAATACTGAACAAAAGTTAGATTAAATGATTGAGGAATAAATTATTACGAATAATGCAGCTTTATACACTTTATTTCTTAAAAGTTAATAATTAACTACATCTAAACACGTAGCCTATTAAACAGTTACAGGACTCTCATGCTTCTGTTTCAAACTATGAACGGAGAGCTTTTGTCTTAAGCCGTGCCAACTCTAAGGTAGTACAATATACACAGGTTTTCTTCATTCATTATGTTTTATTACATCCCTTTATGCATGTAATCAACCACATATATTCAGTCAATATATTCTAACACCGTCGACATAGATGACAGGGAAATATAAAGATTTACACTTGATATTTTGGAAATCCTGTGAAACAGCGATATAGTGTCCACGAAGAGCTGTATTGAATTATTAGTCCTAATCATGTAAGACAGACATTAATTGCATGTGAACTAGTTTACCGAATATGAGGCAATACGGAGATATTGGTTTCTCAGACACTCCTAATCAATATGTCTACCTCAATATTACCTCCTAGAACCAGTCAATAAAACAGACTCGTGAGACTATAACGTCTTACAGGACACCTGGCTTATTTTTCAGACGAAGACGAAGAGGAAACATTATTGTTTAACTGTTATGACGTCGATGAGTATAAAAATGTGCCTTATACAGTATACATGCATATCTTGCAAAGCTTGTTTACTCAAGATCTAAATATTGTTGGTCTGGTAACGATGTTTTTATACTTCTTAACACATTACAAATTTAATTTATACCTACGGAAAAGCACAGAGCAGTTTTTACCACCCCAAAATCTGATTTTATTGTAGAACAGAATCGTGTCTCATTTTAAGGTAAATTTTGCTTAAAACGTTCTTGATTTTAGTTTTCAGTTTAACGTAAAACATGGTTTGAAAACACAATACAGCTTCCGGAACATAATGAAAGTAAACAGCTGGCTAGATGAAATACGTAAATAGCTGAGCCGACTCGTTTGTCGCTAATGTCTTGGAAACAACTCTAATATTTCCACCGGAAAACTAAATAAGGTACCAAATTTAACAGTGTTCAATAAAAGTGTCGAACTGATTCATTCAGCACATATAGCTTTAATTTGTTATGATCTAAAAGGCATAATTTTGTTTGCACAGTCGGAGGCCCGAGGGTCCCAACAAGGACTTAAAATATCTACCAAACCAAATCAAGATTATCCGACAAAAAATACAACTATACTGAATTAGCCCACAATCGACTATTTTCGAGTTTATTAACCATTTGGTTATTAAGTAGGAGATATTTCCTGTGGCTAGTTGAGTACGGTCTTTAACACGGATCAACCCCTTTTCCGTATTCGTGGGTAAGCTTTGTAAACAAGCCGTTCATTAATTTTAAAGGTTTGAGAGTTTCCGTAACTTGTTAGTCTGTGTGAAACGTGACCTGAGTGAAGCAATATTTCAGTACAGTAACAAATTATGAATTATGTCAAAAGTTTTGTTAATGATAGCAGTTTGGTCGGATAGAACAAATTTGTAGCCGTAGTATTCACAAAGAAATTGACCAGAAGATCAAATAGCAAAACAGATAACACTAAATTGAATTACTATGAGGAAAGTCTACACCCAATGTGACAATCCCGAAGATCCGAACTACTAGATAGTATTACATAATACATTGTACCTGATCTCAAAATCTTCCATAATAAACATAAATCTTAGAATTGTGCTAATAAACTGAGAAGGATTCTGATAAGGGAACGGTGTCTGGTAAATTGGTTATGCAGATCACCAGATCGTGTACGTTAGGATCCAACTCCTATAGAGGAATCTCTTCTGATCAAAGATAAGCTTACTCAATTCCCGGCGTATTGATGACTTACGCATTGCTGCATATAGACGGCAGAGATTGTTATAGATTTTTAAACATTGTATTTCTTCTGACCGAAATACGAATGTTGGTATATCATAGAAGTGAATATGTGTAAGATTAAAATCATTCGAATTGACAGTGTTTGTTAAAAGCTCATTTTTTGGCGTCACCAAATGTATTAATAATAAATATCAACCCTTTCTGTCATTTTCCCATCCTGTGTGGTGTCAAAACAATCTAAGTGAAGCTTTTTCACACAAAGAATGGAACTGAAAGCTGACTTAAAACAACTTCGTCGAACCTTGACTAGACACATGAGTCCAAATGGTATAAGATAAGACGACTTACAATATCATTATCTTAACATAAATCTTATATATAAGTCTTATATTCCGTGGAGCTAATGTCATAGCACGGAGGGACAGTTCTATATCATACGATACTACCCTTTCTCAAACATTTTCTCTACAGACCACCAATTGACAAATGGAAGTAATGGTTTCTGAAAATTCAATTTTTCACAGAAAGTTTAAATCTTCCTATATGCAAAAAGCGAAACAGCATATGCTATATTTAATAAATCACATTACAAAGAATTTTCAACAGAAAAGTACTTTGTTTGGGTAATCTTGTCTTTAATAATGAAGCAAGTTTGACAAAAACTGTGTAGATGTTGCGTTTTTATTGAAAATTCAATAGTTTATTTAGAAGAACAGGTGCTTTAAGTTACCTAGGGGTGTTTACAATACATGGGTTGTAGCTAGGTGTGGCGATATTTGAACTAATACAAACACATTTACAAAAGATCAATAAACAACTGTATACAAGTCATTTGCCTCGATTTTATACTGTAGTTATATAGATTTCCCCCTCATCGCATATCAGGTACTCAACTACAAGTATATAAGCAATTTTTCAAAATAATGCGGAACACACAAAAACAACATATCTAAACGTAATGACATATGATGTAAATACAGCATGTTTTCTTTGGTCAGTGTGACTCCACACTCGATATAGTCCTTCCGAGAATCCATGCAGCCATCGAGCTTAGACCAATAGCTTTATGTCAAAGCTTTAGTCAAGATCGATAAAGGCAATAAAAGAGAGTCGCTATGTGTTTCCGTTGTGCGATATGTAAACAGTATCGGAATGACACTTCATCACTTGGAACAGAGCGATCGATATAGTGATGATAATCGCAGGACTGTATTAATTGTTTTAAAAATTCATGTCGATGTCAGTCTGACAGAAAATCAACTAAACCAATTTATAAATCCGCAATATTTATCAATAAAACAATGAACAGTCAAAATAAGAATATATTTATATTTTAAAACGTACAGGTTTGTTCATTTTCATTGACTGCATTGTCCGTCTACAGTACTGCATCAACACATTCATCACATCCAAAATCCGTTAACATTAGGTTAATAACATAGGGAAATTAACAAACACGACAGCATTATTGCTAAATAATACATAGGAAATAGGATACAGTTATTTATAGAATGCGTGTGTGTGCTCTCAAACAGTGGTCGCTAGAGATATGTTTATTCTGTTTAATTAACTAAGCCTAACTATACTGAAAAGTTTTAACAGCTTTAGCGGATTTTGTTTGGTTAGCCTTTATACATTATAACTTTAGATAACGATTCTCTCAACAAAAGCTATTTGTTAAAAATCTCATTGATGTTTTAATCTATCTGCAGTATTAATTATTCTCCATAAGCCAATAAATAATCGATGACAAGTGCTTTGACAAAATCTCCCGATGGACATCAATTAAACTTGAAACACAGGAAACCTACTAAAATTGGACAATATTGAGCATTTCACAGGACAATACACTAATGGAACACTAGGGTCCTTCAGGTAATGACCAGGACCGCACACTATCGATAAATGAAGTCATATTCATTGACGAAACCGACTGCCATTGTACATAAGAGAAAGGTCTCTACGTTTGCTTGCAGTTTTATACCGTATTTAAGTTAATCTCTAAAGTGCCGAGATAGTACTTAAGCATGTTGTCTTTTGATCATACGCACTTATCAAATTTTATCTAACAAACTTAAATTAAAATAACTGAGTTTCGAGTTAAACTGTGTATCTAAAAAGCACCATATCAGCGGCACAATGACAACTTTGCAGGCATCATAGCTGGAAATAATGGCAATTTAAAACCTGTTAACCTATGTTGTGTTACTTAAGAAAGAGAGGGTTGATGTTTAAATTAACCGATGATACCGTTATTATCGTTGGACAAACATACCTGTACCTGATACCAGTTGCCCAGGTAAGCATGAACTGATCTTTATGAGGAATTGAACTGTTCTGTTAGGAACGAGGTTCCTGTTGGCGCAAGGGGAATACAAGCCGATCTGTGCAATGAGTATACACTTCTTTATTGTGAATAAGAGAACTGTGAAAGATCTGTCATGTTTTTGTGTGTTGGCAGTGGCGTCGAGGAAGAATTCCTTTGCTGATTAGGGCTTCTATATCGAAATATCATAGAGATAACATCAAGTTTGGCATAAAATCCAAATCAAACGTGTGCGCTCTATAACATAACTATTCACTTAGATTCAGTTAACCAGTGTGAGATTACCTGTTCTGTGATCCATTTATTAGCCCAGTTTAAAAGAAAACTTCTAACACATATGCACATATATTTACTACGAAAATATATTAATTAGAAAATATATTGTGTTTGCTGCACTGAAAACGGATTCTATAATTGATTAAAACGTATTATAACGTACATTATCACACACACTTATTTATTTAATAATAAAAAAAAGAATAACCAACCGTCTTAACTGATATAAAAAGTTTAGACTTTCACAAATATCTTTTTATCAAGTTTTTGTGGCAGAAATATGCCAAGCCTACTTAGTGTGAAGAACAATATGTCTTGATCAGGGCCTTGCAGTGCTAATGAAAGCCACGATAACTTTCACATGCCCAATCGTTACGAGCAGAGTTCTAGCATTGACTTTAATGATTATAAACGAGACAGTATCAACCACGGCTTTATAGTGAACTAATGAGATTTCACGAGGGGCATAATTTATCATTCAAACACAACAATGCCTATCTAATTGGTACACGACAGTTTGAAATGTCACGCGAATTTAATATATAAATGACTAAATTAAAAAATTTCAATTCCTCTGTTTTTATTCTCTGATGAAGATGGAATATTTCGAGTTTAAGTTTCTTTTTGGGTGAAGATGATATAGAAACAGAAACGATGTGGCAGGAATTTATAACGTTCATTATTATTTAATGAATATTCGTCAAAATCTTTTATATCAATTAATTAAAAGTCCAACTGTCTTTATACCGATTATCATGAACATTTTAAACAATAATAGTCACTTCTATAGAGAGAGAAACAATATGGCATGAACAGCCTCTCGTACATGAGTTGTCAACTTAGTTACAAAATTATCTCTAGCGTAATTATGGAACCTATCAACAAATTCAAAACATAATTTGATATAACCTCTGTTCACAGCCAGTCTACCAGTAATGTGAAAATTACTTGTTTGAGAAGCAATTTAAAGCGCAATAGTAATGAATGAATCTAATTGTTTCACATGCTAATGAAGTTCCACTTATTTCCACAGCAAGGAGACACACGCTTACTTTCTCTGGTAACTGTTGATTTACATTTATAGTGATATTGGCTTTATAATAAGCCTAAAGATTTGTGCTAAATGTCCTCATTGTCCGCCGGAATTAAACTATTGGGAGAACGGCGGCAGTTCACGCCTATGACAATTTTCAACCTTAACCAAGTTTCGCTCGAATTGTCGTACATTACACGTGAACAAGGTATTGGAAAACCAGTGTTTTAATTATAATTGCCAATTTACCCTACTTAGCTTGTAAGCAAACATAGTTGCATTAGCATAAGTCTGGGAAGTGGAAATACGCGGGTGCGCAGATGGACATTGTTTAAGCTTCACGTTCAGCCTTGTTTTCATTTTTGTTACTTCCAGGGTTATTTCAGCGGCATCTTTGTAAATAATTAATTCAATTCCGATAAAAGTCGATATCCTCTGTAAATAAAAGCCTACAGTTATTTTACAATCCAGAAGGTAGTTAAATTTATTTGCACATCTATATCTTCAGATGAATGTTGCATTACGTAAGTCATCAACAGGCGGAAATTGGAGAAGATTATCTCCCATCAGAATGTTCGTGATTCCTCCGCAGTGATGTTATCCAAAGGGTGTAGCTTTGTGATGGAATGATATGGATGTAGTATAGTTTGTCAGGGTATCTTTGTTTATCTGAAAGATGCACGATTTATGTGTATTTTTCTTCTGTAAGATGTCCAGACAAGCGACAATGTCTAATAGAAGCGTGTGTTACAGCTTCAAACTGTTGTACCAGCTGTTATCAATATACGTTCCCTCGTTATAAAATCTATGTCTTCTCAGATTCTGCCATAGAATACATAAAATGTATAAATGTAAAGTTATTATACACATTTGACTTTCCAAATATAAATACTCTAGTCACAATAAATCTAATCAATCTTGAAATAACACGAATGTGTTGACATGTTAGAACATTGTATAATATCGTTTTCCGGACCGTTCTTTATTGATATGTGACTGACGATATAAAATACTTTTCTGTCAACTGGACGGCAATAAAACATGTTAAAGGTACATGTATAAATAGGTTTAACCATACAGTTTTCTCGAAAAGTCTTGGTGGATATTAGGTGAAACAGATGGCGTAAAGCAAAATGATGGTCGTCTTTTATATTAAATAAGAGACACTATAACATTCAAAATAGTGTAACATTTTTCATTTCAGTACTACTCATACAAGACGTGGAACTGTTAATATTTGGCATATTTAAGATATCAAGATAAGTAAGTAAAACACGGTAACTAACTAACACAAGCTATCGTACATCCGCATTATGCCACTGGTAAGGGATTCCGGAACCCGACCCAAATATATCATTAGATTCTTGGTGTATTCATACACAGGAATGCAGCTTTTACAGTATCAGTGTAGAACATAACCGCATCGGATAAGAGAAGCTATTAACAGGAGTTTCTGGAATAAGCCATCAATGATATAATCACAAGTAACATGCTGTGACTTTTCATACATGTGTTATCTAATATGTAGGGAATGTTTTATAACTAGTTCTTTAAGTAGCAACAGTCAAAGACTAGCGCTTTATAATATTATAAATATATTAAAATAATACTCATTTGTTAAGAGTCTGACAAAATCATCTAGGGCCCATTTGCAAAGTTACTGAAATCGGATACAAATACATTTTTTTTTCTTTCAAAAGTTATTAAATATCAGAAAATGTCTGTGGCAGAATTTATTCTGTATATTAGGTAGACGAAAGTTGTGTTCATATTAAAGTACTAAAAATTGCTTTGTCGGGTTAATGAAAACAAAGTCAGTGTTTACCAACAATTGTTCAAAGGAGGCGAATCTGTGGAATTGAGAAAATCAGGTATGTTATAACTGCCACTACAATACAGGAACAAGGGATTAGGTCTAAATCAGCGACATAAGATATGTACGAGTTTGTTATTAGAAATGAGAGATCCAATTATTAGTCAGAAGTCAAATCGGTAATCGCTTCAATTTCCGGTGTATTAATGACTTAGGTACTAGTACAATAATACTAAGATTGTTAAGCTACAGAGTATTTTAGACATTACCTTGTATTAAAAGACAACATGTTCAAATCCAGGAACTTTATCAGACTCCTCAACATTGTAATTTAGTTTGCCCGTGAAATTAATTTCCTTTCACTACTAAACGAGGAAAGCCGTGCCATCACAGTGCGCTTACAGAACTATTCTTGAAACAAATAAAATGTTGTTTAGTTAAGTTACGTGTTCGGACATATGACAACTCAATTAATTTAGGAGATATTACCAACAATGCTGTATTAAAAGAGAAGTTTATATTGTTTTGGAGTCAATTTCATAATAATTTATTTGATTATTTGTCTTCATAAAAAACAATGAGATAATCACCTGAACCAGTACAGACGTGTACACGATTACCATCATCCTGGGTAATAAATGCGGGATCATTGTTACAATATTTGCAAAAATAACATGTACCCCCATACTTCATTTGATAGATTCCAGATTTCACCGAGGCTTTTTGTTGATAAATAACAAACCATTTTATCTTAATTCTTATTTAATAAAACGGTAATCAACTGGAAATAGAGGGAATAGCAGAATAGCGTGTTTAACCACGGATAAAAAGCTGCTAAGCATCAAAGCTCACAGGCTAGCGCTTGAGTTTTTAGATCCCTTGGTACAAAACAGAATGAAAACACATTTAAACAGGGAATGGGGTAGCTGATATAATAAAGATTATAATAATTGTACAGAGATGAAAATAGAGTTTCATTATCTATTTATTTGAGGTTTACGGACTGAAATAGTTTTTGGTTGAGATGTAATTACCACCGTACAATAAAAATTAAAAAAAAAAAAAAAATGGAACCAGGAAATGGTATCGTCTATACATTGCCTTTTTGTACGTTTTTGACGGAAATTGTTTTGGAACATCTACCATTAGTAAATAAAAAACAACAAACAGGAACAATTCTTTATAAAAAGAAAAAAATCTGCTTGAAATATTAACATTTTCTTTGATGTTTATTGAAATAAACGTTTTGTCCACAAATCCAACAATTTCAGTTGATTGGATCAATCATGAATAGCAATAATGGATTTTAATTGAATATGGTACAGAAATACATTATCGATTTCCCCCAACAAATACTGTTAGTGTAGTGAAGATGCTTTATTGGAACACATCGACACTAACTCAACGCCTTTTAGTCTAAAGATAGATTATATGCTATAAGGGGCTTTATATTCTTTACACCCGGCATTTTTCTTTTTGCAGGCCTGGTCACAAACGGAGCATGAACTGATTAGGAAAATAGTGGGCAATTTATCGGTCATAAAGGATTGCTGCTTTCACACTCAACTTAAAATGTTTATAGCTGAAACCGGTTAATCGTGAAAAGGCTCAAGCCAATGGGAATGTACAGAACTATCTTTTAATGTATGTAAGCATATGTAACCAAATCATAAAAATGAAGGTTGTAACTGTTTCCAAATTTATTTTAAAATTGAGATGAACTTTCTTAGGAATTCCAAAACGAGCATTCTGTTGTCACCGTTACCTTTGACAAGGAGAGTGCGGATCTATATAACAAAATCCAATCTAGTTGTTGTTTACAACGGTGGCTCATTATCTACGCGTAACAGGGCAAACACAGTCTAACAAAGAATGTAATCCCGTTATGAATTTAGACGAAACAGGCATATATACCCACACTGGTATATAATATAAAATATCATCTTGTCGTTGACTATACAAAAAAATGTCATCTGGTCGTTGACTACAATAAAATATAATCTGGTCGTTGACTACAAAAAAATGTCATGTGGTCGTTGACTACAAACAAATGTGATCTGGTCGTTGACTACAATAAAATATCATCTGGTCGTTGACTATACAAAAAATGTCATCTGGTCGTTGACTACAATAAAATATAATCTGGTCGTTGACTACCAAAAAATGTCATCGTCCGTTGAGCACAAACAAATGTAATCTCGTCGTTGACTACAAAAATAATGTCATCTGGTTGTTGACTACAATAAAATATCATTTGGTGGTTGACTACAATAAAAATACATCAGCACCTTGGCTATAATAAACAGAGACCTTGAGCTTTACTATCAACAAAAGGTAATGTTGACCTAGATTGTCAACGAAAAGACATCTGGACCTTGACTATCAACAAAAGGAAATATAGACTTTTTGAACTTTGGAGCTTGAAATCTACTAAATATCTCATAGACTCTGACAAAACACAAAGTTATCTAGACCTTGACTACATGTCCACAGCACACATAAATCTGAATGTTGACTCTTGGACACAAATGCAGTTTGATCTTGATTGAACACATAGAAACCTTGAGCTTGGATGCCAACTTAAAGGGGAAGACCAAAAACCTATAAATAAGTAAAACTTTTTGTGTTTAATACAATACATTGTACATTAATTTCCATTTTCATAATCTGATCGTAACTCTGGTTATCATCTATTAAAAAGGATCACAAGTACCAGTTGA